>JAYDZK010000070.1:4073769-4114494 GCA_034509185.1 Euphonia xanthogaster | reverse complement strand
CGATCTTTGATGAAACACAAATAAAAAAAAAGAAAGAAAAAAAAAGAAAGAAAAAAACAACCCACAACACAGTCTTCTGGGTTCAGAGTCTTCCAACAGGAATTTCAAGGGCACTTGTTTCTACTATCATATGAACCTGATGAATCCAGCAATTCCTTTAACCTCTCTTCCCTACAGCTGAGCCACATAAATCCCATCTCCTCTGTCAGCTTCCTTTGTGGACTCTTCTCTTCCCCCAAACCCCCTCCTCTGGGGGCCTGGCAGTTCCTGAGCTGAAGTTATTCACAGTTATTCACAAATGCTTTCAGGGCTCTACATCATCACCACTGCAGGGACCTCACGTCTCCCCTCACTTAGCAAACCAGTATTTATTTCATCTTCCTTTCCTGCTTTGCTCCACAAGGGAGAGGGGCAAAAGCCAGAGGAAAGACAGAAGCCAGGGGAAGTTATCTTTCATTAAAAAAAAAACTAACAAAAGGGTGGAGTTTTTCCTTCTCTTTCCCAAGTAGCTCTGTTTTCCCAGTATTCAACCACAATAAAGGCAGGTAAAAGTGCACCAAGATAACAGTTCATGTGAACAGATAATGGTGCAAGTGCTGGGATTACTGAAATAGCTCAACAAAATAACCTAATCAGACCCTCTCTGTTGTTTCTGACTGGCTCTGGGACACTGCCCTTCCTAGACACACTGAGAACTGGAATAAAAGGGCATTTCAGCATTGAAGAGGTCAGGCAGAACATTTCGTTCCTAACTCACCTATTTCTCAAGTGTGTGAAACAGCAAAGATTTTGCTAGAAGATAAAAAGAGTAAACAAAAGGAGCTATTCTAATTTACTGGTTTTTAATTGCACAGATACTAATGTCTAAGAGTTATTTACTCACAATCTACACACCTGCAAGGGACTAGCTGGACCTGTGTCAGACCTTTAAATTAGGTATTTCCCAGCAGAGAACAACCACTCAGGAACTGCACCCATTAAAAACAGGGGAGGTGAAAAGACTCTCCTGATCTCTTTAATTCCAAGAAGATAGGAGAGGAGAGAGGGGTTCTTATTTAACATGCAACATCAAGACCCAAAAATAAAGTAATTCCATTCCCCCCCTGTAGCCAACCACACAGCCTCATTCATCTCTTCTGGTGCCTCATCCAGGCAACACTTTTAAACACATTTGCTCTTTTTACAGCTGCTTACATCTCTCCTTTCACACTCTCCTCTCACCATTAGAAGTCTTTTTGAAGTGTCCTGGAGTTGAAACATTTGGACAGTTCCCAACACACAGCAGTGCCCAAACATCTTCTTATCCAGCTCTGGGGCAAGTTTTAGTTCCTGAGGTGGGCAAGGACAGCTGCAGGTTGTGCCTACAGCTCAACAAGCTGACCTGAGCCTGTTTCCAACAGGAAATGAGAGCATCAAATCCTCCAGGCACAACTTCAGGCATTTCAAGTGGGAGGAGGCAGGGAATTAACTTGTGTTCATTTAATTAGTGCTCCTCTTTAAAATGCCTGTGCTGGCAGAGGCCTGTCCTCAGCTGCCTCCCTCAGCCAGTGCAGTCAGAGAAAACCAAGGAGCACAAATCACCTGATCTTCCCTGTGAGAACTGATTCAGCCTTGTGCTTCAGGGGGGTTGAGGCAGATGTGCACAGGTGTCACCACAGGTGCTCAGGTGACCAGACTTTCCCATTTAAGGGCCATGACCCAAAGCTCAGGTGGCTTCTGCAGGTGTCCTGGCAGGGCTGCTGTCCCTCCTCAGCATCACAGGCTCCTTTTTTTGCTCCCCCTACAAAATCCACTCCTTTTTCAAATAACACAGCAAGCCTCATGCCTCTCCTCTGTGCCTCCCAACAAAGCTGCTTTGTCTCCTTTGCACTTAACAAGACAAAGAATATGGTTAACAAGAACTTTTGCAGATATGTTTTATTTTTATTTTTAAGACCTTCGGAAGCCAACTCATCTGCTCTCATGGGCTTCTTGCTGATACGTCTCACTTTATTAGTGACTTTGGCCTTGAGTGTCTCAGCTGTTTGATCAATACTGCAGGGGGTCAGTGATATTTTCTCACTTTTAGTGTCTCCCTGCCTTTAACTTTGTCACCTGATGAACAGCACTACCCCTGGAACGCTTATCTCGTATCGATTTTCTCCAGGCTCCTGCTGCATTTCCAGCTGTCCCACCATTTCCCTCCCTGTCACCACATGCCCATTTAATGTTAACTTATCCCCTTTCTCCTAGGCTTTTCATTCTTACGGGGTCTTTTGCCTCCCCCCTCCCTGCCCAACAGCAGATTGTCAAAAAAACAATTTCCTTTTTTCACCTGACTCATTGTTATCCTTCAGCCGTTCATTGTTTGTCAGCCGGTGCCCCTGGCTGGGCTCAGAGAGGGGCTGAGTGGAAGCAGATGTTTGAAATTCCCCTGCCCCCAGCCACACCACCCAGCCTGGGCTGGAGGGCTCAGATTTACCATACAAAGTTTGTCTCTCTCACCAGCAGAACTTTTCCTCAGAGCTCCCTAGCTCAGAGAGCAAAACAAAATTATTTTTGCACAGCGAGGTAGAACAAATAGCATAATAAAGTTTAATACCTTCTAAATGGTACCAATTGAAGGCTGGTTTGGGGGAACACTGGAAAGCAGAGCCCTCCTTAGGGCAGGGGGTGTTTAATTCCACTGTACCTGGCCACAGGATGGAGAAGACTCTCCAGCCATGCCTGGAAGCAGGGAACTGCTTTCAAAACTAGCAAGGTGCTGCCTGAAAAGAATCAACTCATTCCCTTCCCAACATCTGAGAAATTTACCCACAAAGAGCCACTCCTGCAAACAGGCTCATTTCCAAAACTCTGGGCTTTCTGCCTTGTGCACTTCACATTTGGCAAGGGCAGAGTCTGTTGACATCTTAAGATGAGCCTGAGAGAGTAATTTCTAGTGAGAGAATAATTTCTAGTGAGAGAACCTTAGAAACATACCTCAATTTAGAAATATCTAAAAGCAAACCAAAGGAACTCGTCTAGAATTTAAAACAAAACAAAAAAAGAGTCATAAGATCTAAACCAGTATTCCCAATTTTGCATTCCAACAGAAAAACAAAAAGCAAAATAAGTTTCACCTGATACTTGACATGTAAAAGTTCAGTTTATGAAGGAAAAAGAAAAAGGAAGCAATGATTTACACAGTTCTGTTTTCAGTCCCATAGGTGGGAGTCCATTGGTTTCAGCAGAGCAGATCTAACAGGTTTCCATGTTGTTTCCCTGTTACCAGCTCTGATCTTCAGCCTTTCAAAGTCCTGAGCTCAGGGCTGGAGAGATGGTACAAGACAATTGCTTACCTTGTTCTGCTTTTAATGCACGCCACTGGCTTGAATTGCTCCATTTTTAGGCAAATAGCACAGTAAATCTCAGGGAAAATATTCTGCTACTTGAATTAACATAGGAACTGTCCTCTGCAGTACTTGGCCCAACATTTTCCTGATTTTTACCTTTTGAAATGTATATTTTCAATGAACACACCACCCTTTAACAGCTGAATATCCTACCACAGGTTCAAATGCTGTCAAGGAGATCAGGGGCAGTGAGTGGGGCTGGATCATTCCCACATCCAGGAATTAACCAGAAGGGAGAATTTATCTGTAGCCCAGCCAGGTGAAGCCATCATGTGTAGCCCACCCATCACTAAGGCAGCTGGGGCTCGAGGTGGAGGAGGTGGCCACCACCATGAAGATGAAGCAGCAGCTCTGCCTAGAACATGCAGGAGAGGCAGGGAATATTTTTGACCAGGGAAGGGTTTCACAGAAGCTTGTTTCCCCACTGGGACTGTGGGAAAGGAACCACAGGCACACTCTGCCCAGCAGGACAAGCAGAGCCCAGGGCGTGGAACAAGAGTGCAATGGTGAGTGCTGCTGCCACCACCTGCCAGCAGTGCAAGGATGCTCCAAGGATCCTGGCCTCCCGACTCCCTGCTGCAGCAGCCACTCAGTCCCAAAGGAAGTTTTGGACAGGTCTCACCCTCTCCTTTTCTCCTCTGGTGGGTGAGAACAACACACACACTCAGGACTGGGGGGCAGTTTGTCCCGGTCCTGCCTGTGAGAAGCTTTCAAACCCCTGGAGTCTTCTTGTGCCTTTCTCTGAGCCAAGTCTGCATGGCTGAAGGGCCACCTGCATGTCCCTGTCAACCACTGAGCCTTCCCTGAGCAGCTTTGTCCCCTGCCCAGCCCTCTCAGTCCCTGCCATTAGCCCCTGATTTAATGTCCACGTGGTTTTTTATTCATCTAACGGGTTTATTCCTTTGTCAGGTGCAGCCTCACGTGGGAGCGCTGCGCTGGGACAGGCACAGCAGGATTTATTGTGCTAACAGGTTTGTTCCTGGAGCAGCTTTTCATTTCTGCAGGCTCCCAAGGAGGGAGGCAGGAGGCTCCTGCTCAGAGCGAGCCTGCATTGCCCTCCTGCGGCCAGCACCCGGCTCCCAGAGCCCGCACATTAATCATAGCAGCAGGAGTGTAAAATTCAATTTTACCTCTCCATTCATTCTGAGATGAGCTGAAGGCCGGCCTTGTACATATAAAGCACACTTTACTTCATCAGAGCCCTGGTAACAAATGGAGTGTCTTCTTGGGGGAGTTTAACCATCAAAAAGCAGCGCGCCGTTTAATTCCACGCGTGCCGAGGGTCAGAGAAGGAGCTCTTGGCATCAGCAAATGCTTCAGCCCTCAGCTGTGCAGTAAACTATGTTTTAGAGATTGTTCCTCAATACGAAATGATCAGTCCATTTATCTGCTAAAGCAGCCTGTCTCTTTGTTCAGTCTCCCAATATTTTTTCCGCTGACCTGATCTGGACAATAAACCAAAGTCATCTTAAGATATTCACTGTTCAATTTGTTACTTGAGTGCCTCTGGGTCTGGCTGGCCCTGCTGTCAGCATCCTGGGCTCCCCAGCCTTCCCCATTGACCCCAGTGCCTGTGCCAGGCATCCCTGGTCTGCACCAGCTCATGGGGCCAGGCTCTGGTCCCAGCTCCTGCCGTGTCCCAAACCCCCGACCAGATGTTCTTCCCTGCATCCCTCCCACACCAAACACACCTCAGCACTTGTAGAAGGATCTGGGGCTCTCTGGGAAGCTGCTTTTGCACAGCTGCAGCCACAGTCTTTCCTCAGGGTGCTGTGGTGCTGGTTTCCTTTTATGAGAGGAGCTGATCTGTGCTCAGGGAGTGCCCAGGTCCCCTCTTTGCTCCATGACCCCTCTCCTGGAGCTGGTGATCCACCATAGTGTGAGTGAATGCATCTGAGCCAACATGCAGGGCAGGAATTCATCACTTATCTCCTCTATGGCTGGAATTTCAGCTGTTCTGCAGCAGTGTGGTGCAGGAGCTCACCACCCTCACACCTCTTTGCACACCTACTAGCAAAGGCCAGTGAAAGGGGCTGTGTCCCTCTCCCTCAGAAGGGGATGTAACTCCTGCACAGCCCAACCACTGCTGGCCATCAGCTCTGGGCTTCAGTGTTAGAACTGCTTTGCCTCTCTCTACATCACTTCATGATGAAGCTTTCAGAAACTCAGTTCCACAAGAGGTTTCACAGTAG
The DNA here is from genome assembly GCA_034509185.1 of Euphonia xanthogaster. Lineage (NCBI taxonomy): Eukaryota > Metazoa > Chordata > Aves > Passeriformes > Fringillidae > Euphonia > Euphonia xanthogaster. The sequence goes on along the minus strand of JAYDZK010000070.1, from coordinate 4,108,928 downwards.
CTCAGAGAGCTGAGCTGGCTCTGGCACTACCACCTCAAACTCACTTTTCCCTGGCCACCTCAGGTATCTCAGTGAGCAAACTGGGTGCCATGGACCTTCTCCTTTGGCATCAGCAGTCCCTCTGCACTGCGTGGGGATCAGACACCCAGCCAAGGCTGTGGTGTCCCCTGCAGGAGCCACACACCCCAAAGTCAGCCCTCACAGCTCCCTGACTCACACCCTGAGCCCTTTCATGCAGGGAGCTGTAAATAACTCATGCAAGTTTACACTACAGTGATGAGGGATTTAATCTTTAAAGATGTTAAAAGAGCTTCCAAACCACCAAGCCATCCTGGCTGCACAGACAAGACACTGCCTGGAAAAGCTGCTCCTCATAATCATTAATTTTGATTCCCTTGCCACTTTTCATGGTGTGTTTGCCCCGTGTTGCTCATGGGGAGCTCCATATCATCTGTCCAGCATCACATAAGCAGCAAGATTTTAACAGCAGCCTGCTGACTGCAGCTTTCTCAATGCTTCCCACCTTGGCTGTGCCACACCAACCCTTCAGCCAAAACAGAACCAGCCTGCAGGAGCAAATGAGAGATGTGGAAGTCTCTAGAAGGGCATTTTCATTTCACTGCAAAGGCCCAGGGAGTTGGACTGTTGTGGGGGTGTGTGTGCAAAGCACAGCTTGGGGAGACACACCTCAACAGCTGGGCAGTGGCAGACAGTGCCATAAGCTTAATTTGTGTTTTTTTTCACTGAAAACTTTCATTTAAAACACTTTTGATCTTTTTTTTCCCAAGAAGGATCCTAAACCTTTATCCACATTTTGGAGTTTCACCCTGCTTCTTTCACAGTTTTTTAAAAAGAAAGGGAGGGGGGAAAGCTTCCTTTGCAGATCTGCATCTTTCTGCAGTGGAAAAGCACAGCGAGGAGAGGGATGTGGCAAAATGCTTTCTGCCACTCAGCCAGAGAGAAGCGAGGAAAAAGTGCAACTGAAATCAAGCACTGCATTTAGAGATCAGTCAGCAGTGAGAAATATCAGATGTCAGCAATCTGCTCCTTCCAGCTTTAGAAAGAAGAGTTTTCTCTCAAACCATCTCAGCCACTTTTGGCGACAAAACTCCAAACATGCAGACCCACTTGCCAAAACCATTTTTGCCTTCCAGAAAGCATCGTGTTGGTGGGTGTCAATAAATCTGACAGACACTGCAGGCTCCTACTGCTGTGGGAGATAAAATTTCACCCATATTTACACTTCAGTAAAATGAACTACAAGTGGATTTACCCAGAGAGAGACAAAGTCAACAGCAAAATTCACATGTTCCAGTTTTGATTCCAACCAAAAAGTGATTCCAGAATAAAAATCTGGAGGGAGGAGGAGAATAGTCAATGTTTATCTACCAACTTTGGTAAAAATACACCAAGCAGCCTGCTCCAAAATGGTGGATAGTGCCCCTGGAGTCCTTGAAGGTGCTTTTCCCTGGAGAACCCACCTGGGGAAGAGCTGTGATGGTGACAGGCACTGTGCCTGCCTCCGTGGCTGTGCCCTGGGCAAAGCTCTGTCAGGCTCAGCTCCACTCTCCTCTCACTGCAGCTGATGCAGGAATTCTGGCAAAGCCTAAAACTCCTGTCTTGCCAGAAGTTATTGCTTGCTTAGGTACAAGGGCTCCTGGAAAGTTTCCAAACCCTAATGGGAATTTCACTCAAATGACTGAGTAGTGGGTTCCCACATATTTCAGCCTCTCCAGTCCCTGAGATTTCCTTCTACAATACATCTTCCCCTGTATTTCACTCCTCACTCTCACAAGACAACCCTTAAATAGACTCAAGAGGACTTTGTGACAAAGGGACAAGAGTTAGGAGGTGTCTGTGAAAAGCTTTTGGATGGAGAGCAGCAGGAGGACATGGAGCAGATCCAGAGCAGCAGCTGCTCTTACCAACATGTACCAGCCCCTGCTGCCTTCATTCCCTGTTCAACGAGGAGTGCTTCCCACTTGGACATCCTCACTCATCTTCACAAACTTCCTTGTGGCACAGCACCTCCCCAGGAGGCCTCCAAATGGGGCTGGAATGGAAAGGTGGAACAATGAATCACACCAAGGACACAGATACCCACAGAGTAACTTGCACAGAGTGGGTTTCACACTGCTCCCCTGCTGCAAATCCTGCCCCCAGAATGACACCAGAGGGGACATTCTGAGCTGGGGGTCATGAGGTTTGAGTGGGGCCATTTGCCATTTATGGAATTCACTGAAAATTAGCCTTTTCCACATGTATTTTGAGGACAGGATGAGGAACAGAACGTAACATGAATCTTGACAGCTGCTTGGAAAAGCAGTGCTAGGGGATGTGGGCACCCTACGAGCATCACCATGTGGGGACCCTTGGCCAGACAAAGGGGCAGTGAGAGCCTGGTTCCTCTGTGCACAGCAAGAGAGATGTGCCCTGCTGCCAACAAGAAGCACACACACCACCAGAACTGTCTCCTGCTCTCCGTGGTGAGCCCTGCAAGGCAGATCAAGTGCCCAAACCCTGCACTGCCTCCCTGCCAGGATGGTGCTCAGCCAGGCAAGCTCTGAGGGCAGGGTTTGGGACAGAGCCAGGAATGACCTCCTCTGGAAACAGCCCAGTGCAGCAGCTCCCCAGCAAACAGCTGCAGGGGGAATCACTTTCTGCTTCTCCAGCTAAACCAAGAAGCTTCAAGGCTTCTCTGATGGATCCCTCGTTACTGTACCATGCTGCTCTCCCACCTGCAAAAGGCAAAGGGTTAAATCAGCAGCAGCTGCAATTCCCAAAAAGACAGACATTGAGTAAGCCAAGACTGGTTCAATAGTGCTGCAGTTCTGACACAAGGCCATGTGCCAGGCTGGCCAGCATCCCCAGGGAGCTGCAAAGAGCCTTCCTGGTATCCTGGCTGCTCTGACAGCTCCTAATGGCCATCACTATTTCACAGTGCCCAGCCTGGATTTACACCCAGAGCTGCCTCTGTGATGGATGCCTCCCACCAGCACTGCCCCAGCCTGTGCCAGCACAGCAGGGCCAGCAGATCCTGCTCCCTGTGGCAGGACTGAACACGATCCTGGCCCTTCCAGGTCCCAGCAGAGTCCCTTCCCTGCCCTGGCTGCAGCAGGGTCTTTGCACAGCTCATGAAACCCTGGTATCTCCCCAGACACCAAAGGGTGAAGCAGCAGGAGTTCCATAAAACCTGGCTCATGGAAGATGTTTCCTGACATCAAAACATTCCCTGTCTGACAGGACCCTCTCTCTGCCAACAGGCATCTGCAATAAACAATTTCTTGGCTGAAGGAAGCCAAGAAGCTCTTGTGATTTGCTGCTCTCTGTCCTGCTCTCTCTCCTGTAAGGTTTGACTTTTCCAAGCACTACAGGATGGAAAGTCTACCAGGATCTGATGGCTGATCCCTGCTCAGGTGGGAGACCCTGAAGGGAGCCTTGCAGGCAGAGGCTGCACAAGCAGAGCAGGACTCACTGCAGGGACCCCCACCCACTTCCAGGCATCTGTGGGAGGACGTCAGGAACACCCCAAGGACAGGCAACATCCTCCTCTGGCTGTTTCTGCCTCAGCTTTCCTCCCCCTCTGCCTCTGCCTGCAGCACCCAGCCTGGGAGGAGAGCACAGGGAGCAGCCTTGGAGCTGGGAGAGCAAGGGAGCAGCAAGGGTGGGATGTGCAGCTGCAGCCAGCTCCTGATCCCAGCGTGAGCTCAGCAGCAGGGGTTTCCTGGAGTGGTGCTCCTGATGCTCTGTGCACTCCAGGAACTGTGAGGGACAGTTCAAATAAATCTGCAAGACAAGTTAAATGCATTTAGTTATTTTAAATTCTAGCTATTAGTCTAGAAAGGAGAAATGAGGGATTTTTTTTTCCCTAGGAAATTTTTGATTGTTCATAATTGGCAAAACAGCCAAATTCAACCCCTGCATCTCACAGCCTTGCACATCCACAGCCCTGCAAAGCCAATTTTGGAAGGGAGCAGGAAGATACTTCTGCATCCTCTGAGACAAATCACATTGCCATGCTGCCACAAACAAAACAGGGCAATTTTTTGTTTGGTTTGGGGTTTTTTTTTTTCTGCATTAAACTGTTAATTTTGTTTATTACAATAGTGGCTAGAATCCAACAGAGCTCAAAGATTCCTTTGTAGTGAATATGAAGTGTGGACAAACTGCCATTTTCTATGACTCAGGGTGTAAGTAAAAGAACCACTACAGAACGTCCTGGTTGGGAATTCTGGGGGTTTTTAGGGCATTTTGTTTGCTTTTAAACCAGCAGGACATTCAGCCCTCTGGGTTTTTCACCAATCTCTGCACCTCACATATTGCCTTTATCCCACAGCCACTGACAGATTTGTCCTTTACCCTTTCTCATCCCACTTACCATTAAACAAAATGTTAAAACTGAAGAATAAGGGAAACTTTTGAAGAATTGGCAAATTAGTTTTTCCTCAAGATACTTTTTAAAACCGGTGCCTGCCATCTACTGGCACTTTTCTCAAAATGCAGCCAGAAACTAAGACAAAAGAACAGTTTTTCCACAAGCTACTTACCTTCATCTTGCAACTTTTTTATCCCAAGCCCCAGCAAAGTCACTTTAAATGCTGAGTTGGGGTGTTGACTTTCTTTGCCAGTTGTTGATAGTGTGATCACTTGATAGAGATGAACGTTATGGAATTAGAGTAATAAACCTGTTTCCAAGCTGCTTTCAGTAAAATTGCCTGGGCCCAGTGACAATTACCAGAATCTTGGGATAAGCACAGTTATCCATGATACTGATGCTCCCAAAAGAAGGGATTCTGAAAGGCTCCCTGCTCTCTTCTCTCCTTCCTTCCCTGCAACCAAAGCTCCCAACTTTTAATTACTTTTCTCTTCAGATTAACCAGAAAAGGCTGTGACTGTTTTCCTATGAGTTTATCAAAATTACACTTACTCCACAAGATGGGAAACATATTTCAATTAATATTTTCTTGGCTGAATCTTTCCAGTTTAAATTGATTTTCTTCTAGAGCTGACAATACTGAAATCCTGAGTAGAAACATTGACAGCACTTTCTGAGGGGCTTGAGGAGTGCACCTTTTCTTTTAACCCACAATCATTTTATGTCAATGGGTAGTAAATTTACTTTTTAAAAAAAATCTGTCTTATTGCCAGCAATGGAATGACTTCTATTCCAAGCAGCATTTTGAATCAACAGACTGATATTTTAACCTCATTCTCTAAAAACCAGGGTTCAAATCCTTAAATGTTCCCTAAACTCCTGACAACCATCTTCAAATGACTCCAGCCTTCCCCACAACAACCTGTTACTGCAGCAAAGAGCCACACCAAGGCAATGAGCCACCTCCTTACAGCAAGCTTTTAAAGCAGAATGCTCTGTAATAATCTAGCAGGGAGATGGAGGCCAAAGCTTTACAAAATAAAGAGATTTGCAGGGGTTTTTTAAGTTTTCTGTCTTCCAACACCTTCCAAGGGCCCACATCTCAGATGCCAGCAGTGTTTTCCCTCTAAAGGGGACCTTAGTCTGCATCCTATTAACACTTATTCTTAGCCTGCACTCTAGTGTAGGGTCTGCCTGTTCTGGGTGTGGAGATACCTCAATTTGTAGAACTGCTAAAAGTCTCAAATTTTTTGTTTTGTTTATAAAAACCTACTGCACTCATTCTTACCTAACTATGATGGTTTGCAGCATGTGACAAAGCTTGCACATCCCTGGGTTCTGACCTCAGCAGGACTCACAATCACTCCCTAGAGGAAATTCTGCAGCTGTGCAGCCAGGTAAAGGAACACCTGGACAAGACAGGTCTCCAGAGCCACCCAAAATTCTCAGAGCTGGCAAATGCAGTGGCCACCCTCTGCCAGCCCAGCCCAACACACCCTGCTCAGGCCAAAGGGATGCATTCCCAAGCTTCCTCAATTCAACAGTTTTATTTTTCTTAAGAATACTTCCAGAGGACAGAGAAACACAGACAATTGACAAGTCTTCATATTCAGTTCTTTCTCCGATCCTTTAAGAGAAAAAAAACCTGCAAATGAAATCTTTTTAGTGAGTTCCAACACTGCTCTCAGCTCTGGCTAGGAGACAGTCCCTGCCCCGAGGAGCTTCCAGTCTAAGAGAGTGATACAAAGGTGAGGGGCACAGGGACAACAAGGAGGAAGGTGACACAGTTTTCATGCTGCTGGTGCCATTCCTGGAGACTGGTACATGTGTTTGTGCTGGCAGTCAGGATGGACACACTGAGGAGACCACACTGTGCACATGGCACAACGTGTTCTCTCTGCAGGTATTTGGAAGGGACAAGGTAAAGAAGCTCTCAAGAAAGTTTTCAAGGCAGTCCTGTGATGAGGAAGGCATTTTTTCTATGTAGAAATTTTTGCCTATTTACATCCCTTTTTTTTTAAGAAAATAAAACAGTTAATATGCCAAAAAACACATTCATCAAATCAGTTGAATTAGAAAAATAAAATTTTCAAGCAATGTCTTTCTAAAATAAATAGCAATAGGTAAAAATGGAAAATGGAAATAAATAAATATGTGTATCCAAGCTGTCTTGTTAAAACACAAACAAGCATAATTCCTTACTGAAAAGTAGCCATGGAATCCCAATTAAAGCAGCAACTGTTCAGAGCATCCTTCTCCTCAGTAACAGAGGAAAACGAGTCCCAAGAAGCAAAGAACAGATTTGTAATAAAAGAGATATAAAGGACTGTGTTCTTTACAGGAAAGTATAGAACATTTCCTTCTTTGTTGATCAACAGAGGCTAAAAAACAGAGTTCCATGATATTCCTCAATGAAATTTACTGGTATTTCCAACCAGTGGAAGGTTAACATTTTTTCTCTCATGGGATAAAAAAGAAAAGTAAAGCCCTGTCTGTGAACTTGATTGATTGTGAACATATATCTTTAGTCCCCTGATTGAGCAGAAAATCAATCCATCTTAAAAATACTGAGCTGCTCTTTCTCCCCTCCCCAAACTGCAACTCCCATGAGCAGAACCCAGACATCTGAGTCCCCAGGGACTGCTCAGCACAGTGGGCTGGGCCAGCTCGGCCTTGGGCAGGACACTTTTACTGCTTGGGAGCACAAGCTGCACCAGTTTGGGATGGTCCAACAGGAAATCCATGTTTCCATGGCAGCACCTTGCATTTCAAGGGGTAGTTGATTGCCCTGAGCTCCTGCTGGCAGGAGCCAGGCTCAGTTTGGCCGGTGTAAGTCACAGTGCTCTGGGTGACAGGAGGCAGGGTACCCTACTCCCCACGCTCATAAGGCAGTACCACTCCAGGAAATCTGTTTCTTTCTTGAAGGTTTCAGGTTTTTTGTGGTCCTGTATGTCCTCTTACTTTTTAAATTGTTTTTCTACCTATTTAAAAGGAGCAACATGCCCAGATTAACAAGAGAGGTCAAGTAGGCAAAGATTAAAATGTCCACAATGCAAGCTCTAGGTTTACAATGTACTGGTCATGCATAAACCCCTACAGATCCTGGCAGGCATTTAAACATTTAGGTTGATGGAAGATCAAATTGCTAATGAACTGACTGCTGAATGGACTGTAGCCAGCTTGAAATCACTGGTAGGTTCTGCTTCTGATGTCACAATAACTGAAGTCATGTCAGTGGTCATCTACTTTAGCCCTTTTTGCTTTCAAGGAAAGATGCTGCAAGAAAAGAACAAAAAAACTGCTTAGCAGATAGACCAAAATTAGGGGGAAAAAATCAACTACAATGCTTTCTATCCTTAATCACAATTTAAATAAATTCTAACTCAAATATCCACACCCATCCAACCTCTGCTTGTTACTGACACAACTAAAATAAACCTATTAAATAAAAACCCACATGTACCCCAAACTGATATTCTGGCTTGTAATAAAATAACTCCTAGTTCTTCTGCACTAGCTGCAGGCAAAGAAGCAATTTCCCACTGGAAGCAATGTTCCAGGTGTAAAAATGCACAGAAAGATGTGCTCCCAACAATACACCTGCAAAAAACACCAGGAGAATGTATGTGAAGAACAAGATTTTAACAACTGTATTAATCCTGAAGTTGCACTGGATCTTTGGAACCTCTGTGCCCTTTAAGACCTACAAATGGGCAAGGAAATGTGAAAAGAGTTCTGCAAAACTTGGAATGAGAAATAACTGACCAAGATCAAGCTGTAGAAGAACATTTTTAAACACAGAGTCCTTTTCAGTGGTCATTTGTTTTTAACTTGACAAAACCCTTCCTTCCTAGCACAAAGATGTATCCTTCAGTAGAAAAAGGGTCTATATATCTAGAATATCCATAGATTAACATAAACCTGTGTGATTTGCAACAGTTCACTTATTCAAATTTTACATGTATGACTCAAAGCTTTTACACAAGAGAAATATTTCTAATTTTCAAACATTTTATAAGACTTTTGGCTGATATGGATAACTAACCCGTCTGGAAGAGAGAATTTTCCCCCAAACCAGCACCATCCTTGAGAGCTACCATTCATTTTAGGATGAAAGCAATGATTAGATCATACTGCAAGCTGCCTTCACTTGATCAAAAGGTAAAAAACTTGGTAAAAATTGGGGTTTGATGTAATTTCCTAGAATATCTACAGCAGTAGTAGCACTACCCTGAAAAGCATGTTCCCTCATTCAAGACAAGTCCTCTTTGCTACCACCTACCTAAAGGAAAACCTCACCCCAAACTTCAGCCCATGGAGAGGTCACAACAGGATTTTGTGTGGGTGTGGGCTGCTAAATGTAAATTATGTGACAACTGTAAATATGTGAGTCAAAGGACTAATTATTGCAGGAACAGATTTGATACAACATTGGCTCAGCTCCTTTTTACACCATGTCTGCAGATCATCTCCCAGCAGCTGAAGGCTCAAGGCTCTGCCCCACAGGGGTCATCACTGCCTTTGTCCAATGTCTTACAGGAAAAAGGCAGAAAATACTCAGCTCCTTAGGAAGTCCATTTATAGATGGAAATTGTCTGGATAATTGAGATGAATTATCCAAGATGAGCATAAAAAACCCCTCTCTCAAGTCAATCACACGAACAGATGCCAAACTGTTGGGAACTGTAACCACAGAGGTGTCCTAAGGTGCTCCCTGCACTACAGGATTCTCCATTTTGACAGAACTCCAAGGAAGCGAAGAAAACAAACATCAGATTCTCCAATTCAAATAGTGAAGCAGATGTATAAATTAGAAACACACCACCTTTTTCACAGATCTGATATGCAAATGCATTTTTTCCCTCAGATTTGGGAAATATTTCATTAATTTAAAATATAAAGCTCAGTAGATAGTAATGTCCCATGAGAAATTCAAATAAAAGATTGATCAATTTGGTAATCTGTACAGTATTTATAGGCTATGTGGTACCAACAGCCCCAGCTGAACTAACATTTAAATAATATTTAATACCAGTGAATAAGTCTGGATTGACACGTTCACATAGGACAGTCAATAGAGGCTGGTGACAACTACTAAAAGATACTTATAAATAAAAGGTATCTGTATCACACACAGCAATTTGCAATAAAGCTTTGCACAAACAGCAGCTGTTCTTTGCCATTTCACATCTGAACAGATCAGAACTCAAAAAAAAAGGCTCAGGATTTTCACAAACATTCTCCTAAAATTATTATGCAAGGTGTGACCACTGCCTACCTACAGTACTGCTCAGGGAAGTGCTACCAAGGGCCTATAGTGAAGTGTAGAATGGCTGAAGGCTTCATTTCCCAAAGTGATACCATGGAAATGTAACTTCACCAGCAAATGGATCTCATTTTGTAACTCTGAGATCCATTGGCTGGATCATAGGGAAAAACATTTCATGCATCAACTTATTAACCTCTTCCTTTACATTAAAACCACTACAATGACCAGAGACAACTTAATTTCTGTCCCATTAGACCAAGCAAAACATAAACCCCTGGAAAGGTCAGACACAAGAGCTGCTGTGCAGCAATGGTACCGTTTGGCCTTTATGCCGATTCCGTACCGTTCCTTGCTGGTAAAAGTGGGGTGCCAGCTCCAACAGCCAGGAGGATTCCACAGCTGTCACATCCCTCATGTAGTATTTAGCAGTCTGGATGACTTCATTGTAGACTACCCTGGGAGAAAGGAGACAAAAATGAATAGTGGTTGCTGTCGAGCAATGAGGGAGAGCTGATTAACAGCATATTTAGACTGTTTCACATACATGCTGCCAGAGGTGGCACTTACAGAGTGACAACAGAGCCCTTAAGCTGTAATTCAGCCTCTTGCCTTTTTCTCTGGTTGGTCAGAATTGTCACCATTAAAAAATCTTCAGATTGCCATAAAAACAACCTCACATACTACCAGACCATATGGGTGCAAGGTATACATGAAAGGTTTCTTATAATAGGGTCAAGGGGGACTCATAACTGATGCTTTGGAAGGCAGAATATGAATTACTCTGTGATATCATAAGGGAAAATGTCCAAAGCACCAAAACCCTGCACCCACAACAAGGAGGGCACAAACCCCAGCATGACTATCCCTGGCGCCAGTCTGCAGACAGGTGAGATAAGCATCAGAGGAAGAAATCAGCTTTAACTCCTGCCAGAACATCTCCTGGGAAGAGATTTAGGAACATCCAACCGTGTGGACTCATCCCCACTGCCAGCACAGTCAGGTTGCCAGCATGGACAACCCAGTCCTGAGGTCACCTTCAGTAGGTAAGGTCATTTTCCCCAAGAAGTGCAAACCCTTGCACTGAAGGGGCAGCTACCAAATCCTCAAGTCACCATCTGCCTTCTACACACAGCAGAGCTGCAAACACCTGAGGTTTATGGTTTCTTATTTATTGGTATTTAGCTCTCAAAAGCAAAGAGGAAAGAGTCCAAAATTCTCTTTGCCAAATGTGTCCTGAGACATGGCAACTAAAACAACTAAATCAGAGGAAAACAAACCAGAATGAAAACACATTTCCTATACACTTGTAGCAGAGAGAGAACTGAAGCCCTCAATAGAGGATGGCTGCCCAGGCTGCAGCAGCACTGAAATTTAGGCTGCTGACTAAGTTAACTCCTATGTGACAGGATGACCCCAGGCCAAGCTTATCCTTCTAAGTCTCAGCAGCAGGCAGTGCAAGATGGAAGTCCAAATACTGCAGGCTGATCATGCTGACCTGAGAGCTCCACACACATTTGTTTGTTAGCTGAGGACCTTTGACCTGCAAATGGAACGATCATATCCCAGCTAATGGGAAGCACAGCCAGTTCTTTCCTCAATCTGCTGGACATCCATAACTTTTCACATCACACATTTTATGTGTAGGCCCTTTTCCTGCAATGGATTTGCCATTTCTGCAGCACCTGTTTATGGTGGTGTTTGAGGGTCCCCAGGACGAGGGAAGAGATGAGAATGTTGACTCCAGGTTTCAGAAGGCTGATTTATTATTTTATGATACATATTATATTAAAAGAAAATGATATCCTAAAACTATACTAAAAGAATAGAAGAAAGGATTTCATCAGAAGGCTAGCAAGGAATTAATAAAAAAATCTTGTGACAGACTCAGAGAGTCCAACACAGCTGGCTGTGATTGGCCATTAATTAAAAACAATTCACATGCTGAGTAAACAATTCTCCAAATCACATTACAGAGGAGCAAAACACAGAGAAGCTGAAGCTTCCCAGCTTCCCAGAGAAGAAATCCTGGCAAAGGTATTTTTCAGAAAATATGTCAGTGACACCTATTTGACAGGATATTTCCTTAATAGGCTTAAAAAAAGTAAATTAACCCAACTCTGTTTAGGTACAGAGACTATTTGGAGAGCAATCTGCAGTGCAAGATGCCCACTAAACAGGGTCACCTGGCTCTGCTTTCCAACCTCTGCAGGTTTCTTTGACAGTCAAACATCACTCTATTCTCCTTATTTATTTAGATACTCCCAAAAAAATGTTGCAAAAGAAACACCACTTGGATTCTCCCTGTGGGAACTATGACCTTCTACATTTATTCCTCCACTGGTAGAGAGAAGCAATTCAGTTTGGATACTGCAAGTCCCTTAAAAAATCCCCAAAGAAGAGGAAGCAGCTCTGACTTACCAGCGTGGAGGTTTCTCTGCATACAGCACTGAGCTGGGGTGGATGTGGAGCTCGTGGTCATCACGGATAGTCCTTGAAAACAAAATACTACTTCACACTGTGCCTCTCTTTATTGCTTAACATTTGGTTCCTTTCTGCCCCAGTGTGAATGTTTAATAAAAGCAAGAATGAAAGGGCTGGAGTAAATTAACATTTGCATTTAATGAGCAGATGAAACCAGGCTCATATGCTGGCGAAAGGAACAATCGATATTTTCATGTCCTAAAAGAGTTTTATCTACATTAAATGAAAAAGTAGCATTTCAGGCTTTTACTCAGTGCTCTGGGAGTGCTACAACACTACTGCACTACAACTGTACTTGTTTAACTTAAAGCAATCTAATGACTGCTAGTAGCTTCCCACTATTAATAACTTTAGTTATATTTGCCAAAGAGAAGAGATAAACACTGAGGCAGTTTCCAAATACAGAACTTCAAATATTTAGTGCATTGATTGTCACATGTTCCTAATTGCAAATTAGGAGAAACATCTGCTTGTTGATAAAATTTAGATTTATCCATCAGGGGAGCTTTCCAACCAAGCACCAGCTGTAGTGAAACTGTATATAGTCACCTGTAAGCTCCTGTGGAGTGGAATTTAGCTGCATTAGCAAAGAATCCAGAAACTATGCACCTCAAAACAGGATCTGGATCACCTGGAAGGAAGAATTTTTCTGTAAGATGAGTCAATGGAAAGGCAAAAATCCCTAAAATACCAGTTAATCATCTCAAACAACTTTTCAGAGTGTATCAGGCTTTGACAGCAAAGGCAGGAGAGCAGACAAACCCTGCAATTCCTTTTGACTTCAGTTTCACACCAAAGCAAAAATTGCTGCCTAAAAAACAAATGTTGCCACCTGTGCTTCCATGAAGAGTTTCACAGTCCCTAAAGCAGCTCAGTGTGACAGCTGAGCATTGAAGGCTGATTATTCAGAGCAGGTAGAGACAAGTGCTAAGAACCAGTCCCAGTACCCAGGCACACACAGCACAGCTGGAAATCCCATCCCAAAGGCTGAACAGCATTTTGAACAAAAATGGCCTTTTTGAAAAGACAAAGAGAGAACAGAGTGACCTATTTATGAGTCTTTTGGAAAATCTGTCCATTAAACAGATAAGCACTGGTTTAAACTATTGCTGGAAATCTCAACTAATGAAGACTGGACTAAAATTTAACTGTACAAATAGGCTAAAGTACTCATCTGCAGCCATTTTTAGGAAAAAAATCTGGTCTAAATTAACATTATTTTGAGGCCAGGATAAAAATACTCCAAAGGCTACAAGAAAAGCAGGGAGCAGAGTGACAGTTTGGAAACTACCTTCACTATGTATTGGACAAGAGCTTGAAAAAAAAATCACCTTCACTGGACTTCTTTGGCACTTTAAAGCGGACGAGAAGTTTTTTCAGCTGCTCTCTTACAACAGAAGCTCTCACAAGCCCTTTGTAGTTCAGAAAGTGTTCCTGACACCACTGGGAGCTCTTGCTGTGCTGTACAGTGAGAAGAGAAAAAAATCTTAATGAGATACCACCAGCAAAGCAAACCCAATCTCTTTTGGATAGCCTTGTTCTGTCTTAATTCTGATCTCCTGCAACAAATTTCTTGTGGTTTTCCCTGAAAATTACCTATTTACAGAGCAACTAACAAGGGTAGGTAGCACTAGTAGCTAAAAAACATGTCTCAAACAACTTGTAAATAGCAGCAGATCAAATGCTATGGGGTATTTTCACACAGATGTGCTTCATTTCTTCATATGTGGTGAAAGAGAAGAGCATCAGTCATTCCATTTAATTCCCTCAGATCATCAACTCGTCTGTTTTCAACCTCAAAATGTAAACAACCTTTTGAGTGCTGTTTTCATTGGTCTTCTCTCTGCAAAGGGCTGTTTCTCCAGAACCCAGCACTTCCTCCAAGAACTTTTGCATCTGACTGTTTCTAACAGAAGTACACAGATAGAAAATGTGAAAGGGCAACATTTCAGTTGGTGCCCGCCTGGCTCCTTTGTGGCTGGGGAAAAAAAGTAATGTTTGAACACTTGGGTGGTTATACTATTTCAACTCAGCACTGCTGCAAGTATTTTACTACAGGAGTGGTTTATGCCAGCAAAATATACTTTTCCCAAACAGGTGTAGCAACTTCAAAACTATTAAATAAACCTCAGCTTACAGAATAGTACTAAGGTTGGTGTTAGACCTCAGGGTATGATGATCAATGAGTTAATGTAACACCAGAAAAAAACCTGCTAGATTTAAATGCAGATTATCATTAGTAAAACATGAAAAAAAAATTAATTTCACTGGAAATTTGGACATTTGTTTTTCCCAAGCCCCAAGACCAAACCCCTGTCGTCTTGAAAACACAGCTGTCTACCCATAAGATTTCTATGCTGTACCCCAACAAAACCCTCTTTTACTCCCTGTTCAGAGAACTGTGGAAGATCTGTGGCAAATGGTGACCAGAGTCTTTTAATGCAGACTTATCACTTGCTATGTTTGATAAAGTCCTCAGCTTTGAGGACTTGTTGTATCCAGAACTTCCAGAATCAGAAGTGAGAACCTCAGGTTCCTCCTGTTCCTGCAAATCCACATCCACTTGAACTGACTTACTTTGACAAAGGCTTCATAAACATTCAGCATGGTCAGATGATCACCTTCCTCCACAGCAAACTTTCTGTGTTGCCTGGCCTGCAAAACAAGAAACACCATTTTATAGGCAGACTGATTTTTGCTGAAATCATGTCTGACATGCCCAGTTCCCTTCAGCTCTGTATTTCCTGGGGACTGTAAAACCCTTACCATCTAGGGCAGCTCCTCTGGGCAATAGCAATACTTTAATAGCCCCCCTAAACTCAGGAACACTTCTAAAACTGAAATTGGAAAAATGAACAGATCAAGAATCTCCATTCATTAAAATTAGGCTATTAAAAATTTGCTACATCCTCCCTGTTTTGTTCGTCTCAAAAGGAAATGGCGTGTGGGAAGGTTTTGGGGCATTTTTTTTTGCAAACCCTTCCACTGATCAATATTGCTTTACAACCTTTCATGTTCCTGGACCTCAGAAGGAGGTTTTTAGCACTTCTAAAACACTCCAAGGTTCCCTGTTTGGTTTCTTCTTTTACCTACAACAAACAGATACAATTCCAGACCTTATTTTATTTTCAAACAAAGTTGCAGTCTGTAATAGGCATCAGTAAAATACTTGCCAGAAGTTCAGAAATGTGGAAACAACAAACAGAAAAGGAGACACAACTGATCTTACAGCCTGGTTTTTTTGATTTGGAGGGATCACAAAGATGTTTTGAATCTGCATCATGGCAGCAATTGTCAAGATCTCCTGGGAGCAGCCAAAATTTCCTAAAGAGTAAATGAAGAAATTCAATAAAGGAAATCTTCCATTCAACTTACCCCCATAGAGAATAAAATGAAAAAGATGCAGAATATGTTTTTATAGTATTTAAAACAAAAACACATAAACTCCTGTATTTTTTTTTTTGTGTAAGAGTTAATGTTTTCAGTAGAAAACTTAAGAAGAAAATGTTAGACTTATTAGACTGTGAAATGTCTTAGACTAATTATTTAATAGAAATTTTAACCAATTCTTTTCACTGCAGACAACACCAAGATGAAGTATGGTTTGAGTTTAGCAAATATCTAGCAATGCATTACAACTACATGACTGAAACTGGTGAAGAAACTGATCTTTTTCCTCCTACCTGATTCCAGCAGCATCTTTGCAAACATAGGATTCAAAGGAAACTCTGCTATTCTCATCCCGAGAGGCTCTGT
Organism: Euphonia xanthogaster; assembly: GCA_034509185.1. Lineage (NCBI taxonomy): Eukaryota > Metazoa > Chordata > Aves > Passeriformes > Fringillidae > Euphonia > Euphonia xanthogaster. Next base: position 4,093,047 of record JAYDZK010000070.1, on the reverse strand, counting down.
TAATCGGCAGTGCATGTCCAAACCTGCAGCACATTCAGAAATGTAGCTGGGACACAGGCAAAACACCACAGCAAGGCTTCTTCTAGACTTAAACTGTACTGAAGAGCAGAATTACATGCTAAAATATAGCAAATGCACCTTAGAGTTGCTGAATGTGTATTACAATTAGCTTAAAGGCAATCCATGATACCCATTTACTCTCCCATGGGTCACCAGATTTATTTTTCAAAAATATTTGAACACACAAGTTTTTTCATTTTGACCAAGTTTCACTCTTACTGTCAATAATTTAAAAAACCTGCAGTCCAAGTCAATGCCATGGCCAGAGGGGAAATTAGCTGTTTGACCTCTGATCCTCTTTATAAATATTTAGTAACACCTTGGTTCATGGGGATGTAAAGCAGATGAGAATGAAAATGGGGATAAGTGTGGGACAGGCATTCTTGCAGGAACAGGAGGCACTGCTGATGGTAGGGTGTCATTTTTCTAAGCACATCTACTTAGGTCATGGAGAAAAATCATGTATTATTATGTAAACAAGAGATGCACAGCTGATGAAGCTTTTCTACAGTTTAGTCTGCCTCATGTATCATCCACTGAACTGCCAGTCATGCTCCAGCTGTAGCCTTTTCCCTGGAGATGGCACAGGAGGGAGGCCTGACAGCTTGATCTGTGATGGCCAGAGCAACCCTGAGCAACCCTGCACATTTACCATTTTAGAGGTTTGGCTCCCTCCAGTCAAACCCCTGCAGCAAGGGTGACTCATGCAAAGCACAGGTCACAGTCTAACTCTGAGCTTTACACTGAGATTTCAGGGAAAGATTTAAATGGAAAAGCCTTGCCTTTGCAAGAGGATGTAGAATAAAAAGTACAATACACAGGGAACAATAATAAGGAAAAAAAGCTTGCTAAGAAAGGCAGCAAAGAGTAAAAATTGAAAGAGAAGACTTCAAGAGGCCAAGTTGTATGAGGTATGACAAAGAGGTAAAGCACAAGAGAAAGGCTACACAAGCAGGGGTGAGAGCCCAGTAGCAGGAATTTGGGGCACTGCAGGTTGCATAACCAACCACAGCAAAGCAACCTGAGGAAACACAACCACAGCTCTCACATGATATAAACACATTATTTGTCAGACTGTGTGCTGGTAACAAAGCCACAGCTACACTGCAGCTCTGTTTCACAGAGAAAAGCAAAACCACAATTCAGGTCAAGGAATGAGATCTCCTATAACTCATGTCAGCATATGTGAACCCACAGATCCCTCCAGCCAGTGTTTATTTTATTATTTGATATACCACCAACTCATGACAATGTAGTGATTCATTCACACACCCCTACACTGTCCAACAAAACCTACCAGGCTTTTCACATAATGTCACAGAGTTTTCCTCAGAAACAGGTACCAAAGGCAGCCTTTGTGCAATGGTGAACTAACATATTTAAACACAAAGTCCCAGCACCTGCAAAAATTAAGGTATGATAGCTTTCATTTGACTAGTGCCATATGAGAAGTTTAAGTTCTAACACAACTAATAGCTTAGATAGGTTTTCATCTACAGAAAGCCAACTGCATCCTAAGTAGGAAAAAGGAGAAATTTCCATATATTCATGCACCACTTTCTACAGGTGCATCAAGCCAAAATCCTTTGGCTTCTGCTGCATCCTACAAATGTCAATACAATTTTGCATAATCTATATATGGGTTGTGCACAGTTCTATTTGTAGTAATAAGCTTGAATATAGCCTGCAATGGATACTAGTTTGGAATAGGTGAAAGTTTCCTTCAAATAATCCTGGAAGCAATCACTGAATCCACGTATATACAGGAAATTAATGGTCTTAGAAAAAGATATTATGAAGATTTTAATTAAATGTGCTCAAGAGAAATTATTCAAGAACCATGGCACTAAAATGTTTCAAGTAACAACCACCAGTGTGTGACAGGCTGAGGGCTTAAAACTATCCTTTTTAAACTGAGGTAGAGTGGTTGTTTCTGATGGCTGACAACTCTCAAACAAATCTTTAACAAAGACCTGAAATAACCCTAAAAATAAAGCCACTTTTTGCCTGCTTATTTACCTCTTAAATTATGCTTAAAACCAATAAGCTCCAACTGACAACTCAGACTCTCAAAAGGGCATCAAAGGAGAAGGCTGAGGAGAGATAGTCCTGATGTAATCAGTTTCCACCACTGTAAAAATAATCCCTCTACAAACAGTGGCGTGTTTATTCAACACAGCTATCTCACCTTAGGGGCATCTGCCCTGCACGAGGTGGCACCATGCTGGCACTACAGGAGCCTGGCCCCAAACTGCCTTTTTGATTGTGGCTGCAACGCCAATGATGAAATTCATGTTCCTACTTGCACAAGAGAAATTTAATCCTCACTGCACCTGCAAATGCTTGGGCAGCTTCACCTCTGCACTTGATATAAAATCTTCATAATAAACCACTAAAACTTAACTTCACCTTAAACTTCAGCAAAAACTGAAGAGTGTATCACACACATGCCCACATATTTCCTTCCATCTGAAACACCAAGATCAGCACTTTCTGTTCTGCTACAAAGCTGTGCAGCCAAGAGAATAAGAGCTCTTTGAAGCTATATGAGCAAGAACACTTCTGCCAAAACATCACCCAGCTAATCAGTGAGTTTATTGAACTTTCCTCTCCATTTCCCTAAGGTGGTTTTGGCTGTGAATTCATCCTTGCAACACATTCCTGAGCCACTGTGAAGGTCCTTGTTCCAAGCTTGCAGAGGTTGCCAAGAACCAAGGGTCTTAAGTGAAACCCTCCTTTGCGAGATGGAACTGAACCAGCACGGGGCAAAATCCTGGCCAAGCAGAGTTACAGCTCCATGAGAATAAAAAGAGAGCAGACTGCCACAAGTTACAGCACAGCATCTGTGAGTGGTCTAAAAACAGCCACAAACCTCTGGAAGCTTCCAAAACTTACAAAATCTCCTTTATGCTGCCTCATGTTTATATTATGGAGCAAACATTGTCAACTCTGAATTAGCTACAAACAAGGAGTTGAAGTCAAACACAGATTAGTTTTGACTACTTGGCCTCGAATCAAGTTTCTGTTTTGTTTAGTTTGTTGCATTCAAAAAGATTACACAGCTGTCAAAAAAACTCAACAATATAACAGCTCTTCCTATAAACAAAGTTAGGCAGCAGGCATCTCACTCACCACACAAAAAGGAGTTGAAAACTGTGTATAAAAACATATTACTACAGTGTGATCTGAGTGTTAAAAGTAGCCAAGAGCAGCATAATGAATAAAACCAGAATGAACACACTTCGAATCAAAGACTATCTCAAGTTGGAAAGGACCCACCCATAAGGTTCAAGTCCAAGTCCCTGCTCCTCACAGAACCACCTAAAACCAAACCATACTCCAACAGTGTTGTTCAGACTCCAAGGAACTGGAGAACAAGCTGTGATCAGTAACACAGAGAACAGAATTTTTTAAAAGATACTCTTTTAAGTAGCTAAATAGTAGAAAAGTACTTTGAATTATGCTCTCAAGGTCTGTCAGACTAATCTTTTCATTACAAGTTTGTGTGTATGTGTTGACTTGTCCATAACTGGCAAGTTCAATACTAAAACTAGAGCAGAGTCTTTGCAAGGGGCGTGCATTTAAAAGCATGAAAAGCCAGAAAGCTCTGCACTGAAACACACACATGGCCTTGAGAAACACAGTTCCAGTTCATCCAGGAGAAAATGTGCTGGTTTTAGGGATGATCAGGGGGTTTTGTTAGTGGTTGTATCCTGTAATCACAGGTAATAGAATCAGAACAGTTTGACTTGCTGTGGGTTTGGACTTTGCCTCAGGTGCAGGACCAACAGCACAAACATGAAGAGCATTACACTACAGCAGGTGAAGCCTTTCAGCACAGCCCATCCTGCATCCAGAGCAGAGAACAGACTGGAATTCATTTAAAAAATTGTAATTAAATTAGCTCTTAATAACTTCTGTCAGTCAAACCTTCAAAATCATAGCAAGGAGGCAGTTTGAAAACTACCACACTCTCTGTGGGGTTTCATGCACAGCCTCCAGGGACTGAGCTCTCCCAGATTCAGGCATCACATTTGACTCACAATGCTTAGGCAGAGTTCCAGCACACACAGAGCAAGATCAGATAATGACTGCAATGTGTTAACAGGAAAATTTACAATAGACAGACTGTGCTTTTCAAAGTCTCACTAAGGAACAAAGTTGCAATTCTATCAGCCTTGATAAAGTCTGGGTTATTACAGCCAAACCTTTGCTTACAACTTTTCCTGTTTATATCTGCAAGTGTAACATGTTTCCTTGCTGGCACAGTAACATGAAATAAAAGACCACCACACCAAGTCTTAGGTATGTAACCATTTATCTAACTGGATGCAGGTAAAGTTAGTGTCTAACTACTCTAGTGCTCTAATTAGTGTACAGACTCCATTTTAATCTTCATATCACTCTGTAAGGACTGAAGGAACACAAAGAGGATCTGCCAGGGAAAAAAACACCCTCATCAGCTCAGAGCTCTGTTCCTAGCTAGGACAAATACGTGGTTTCCTCTCATGAAATTGCAAGGAAATACAGATAAGATAGCTAGAAAATACTCATTTACCCAATCTAAATAGTTAAACTCTAGTTTAAACTCCATTGCTGCTGTTTGCTTGCTTACCCATCTGAAATAACCAAAAGAAAAGACAGTAAATCCAGAAGAGACTGAGGTACACTCTAAAAACCCACCAACAAAAAGTTTCCTCCTGTGTTTCTCCTTCTTAAAGCACAGTTCTGAAATGCAAATTTTATTAATGTCCCTCTAACACCAAATACAAATTACAGGCTTTTTTCACAACTCCTGCAATATAGCTACAAATAAAGCAAAGCATTAAAATCTCACCTCCTAAAGCATACAGCAACTCTAAAGCTTGCACCATCGACTGTGCAGGGGGTGGCTGTGAAGAGAAAATGTACATTCATCCAAGTTATCAGCATAGAACACGAATTCATAGATCTTCCTCTTTTGCAAAATCCTTAACTACCTACTCTCTGCTGCAAAATGAACAAAGAGCTGTCACATTCTTCCTCCATAAATTCAGTGCAAAGGGAGTGCAGTTACAATTCTACAGAATTGTAGAAGTTTGTCTTTTTAAGACCTTCCTAACTTCTCAACAATTGAAACATCAAACTCTGGAATCCAAATGGTTGTTTCTAAGTAGTCACACACGTTATTTGCATTATTGGCTCCCAGGAACACACTTTGCTGTCTGACAGGGGACAATGAGCCACACTTTCCAAACCAGCAGGGCAATGGTGAATGGTTCTGTGGGCTATCCCCAAGTCATCCCCTGATGTCTCTTCAGCCCAAGGAAAGCTGGCAGCCTTCAGAGCCTGGGACTCACCGAAAGGAAGGGGAACCTGAGCACGTTGTCAATCCCCAAAGCCTTGAGCTGCAGGATGACAGGGGCCAGGTTGCTGCGCTGCATCTCCGGCACCGTGGACTTGGGCAGCTTCTCAAAGTCCTCCTCTGTGGGGGGAGAAAAACACAGCTGGGGACTGAGCTTCAGCTCCCATTCATGCAGTCACCATGACAGAATCACACCCATTTCGAGTTTAAATTATCACATATGGATATTTAACAGCTGCTAAAAGACAATCTCTATCCTAAAGATGATCTTTCTCCAATTGCTTTATTTTACATTACTTTTATTTAAGTAGAAATTCAATGGTTCTGGCTACAGTTTTGATTTTGTAGTTCACCCACCCACATTTCAATTTGAAATGTTATAAATTCTTCACAGAAATCTGGAAATGTTTTGTTTCTCTTCTGTTTAATGTTTTTGTCAGAAAATAAAAGGCAGGGTGCAATACTACAAAAAAAGCATTTTTTTAAAGATTCATGGAAAAGTTTCAAAGCAGCATGCTTTCAGTACAAGAACACTATTTTTGTAACTACTCCAACAAATGGTTTAAAATATACATTTTAAATAAAGATTAAGGATGGAAAACCAATTCATTTAACAATGCCTTTTTAAAATCACATTCACTATTAAATCCAAGTCTGGAAAAATATTCCATGTAAGGATAAAACCTTCCACTAACCAACTGTTCTGCAGTAAAAAAAAGGGCACATTCTACATAATTTTTACCCAAACTATTTTCATTTCTACAGAACCCTTTTCTTTCTCAAACCTTCCCTAGGACAAAGACACTGCTGTTTCTCTGCTGTTGTTCACTCTGTGCAATTTCTTCTTTTTTATTTTGCCCTCCTTTAAAACACTTCTCAAAGCACTCCCTAGACCTTGAGCTCTTGAGCACAAAAATATCTTCAGTGTAGTCATGGTTTCTCCAGTAAAACACTCCCAAAGCTATGTGAGCTTCGGATATAGTGTAGCACATATTGTCTCCTGATTCTTACTGGGTACATATAAATTCAGGACATAAAGCATGGCTTGGTTTAACGTGGCAACTGCTGGCAAGCACAAACACATTTTAAAGGAAAATGCTTCACCTCCAACATCTCAGAGCTCCAGTAAAACTAGAGGGGACCTGAAGCCCATCAGCAATGGGAGTGTTCAGCTGCAAAGCCTTTTCTCATTAAGCAGCTGAGAACAGACACTTTGATTGCAGCTTTCTGGACAGTGTGAGGTAGCCAAGAGATTTATTTATAACAACAATTTTTGTGCACTGCCAGGGTCATTGATTCAAGGGAAGAATTTGGGGTTGGCAGCTATTCCTAGGAAAAAAAGAGACATGAACTTTTCTCTGAGTTATGTAAAGGATTTCCAGAGCCCTTTTGTTAAATGCAAGGTCTATAAAGACTTCAGTCAGAGAAGAGAGATTATAATAGTGGTAAGCATAAAAGCTGAAACTGCTCAGAAACCAAAATCCTTAAAGAACAAACTTCTTAATAAGCTCACCACTTTTAAGAGTTGCATTAACATTTCATGTTTGCAACTGCTGACTCTGCCTCATTTGTGCTTCTGATTCACAAAAAGATTCAGTTTCTAACATCTAGCACATAAGAATGAGGTATTTCTAAACAAGCTAGAGGAACAACTGTCGGAATCAGAAAAATAGAAACTTCTACAGATACTAAAGAGTTTGATTTACAGCCTCAGAAGAAGCTTAAATTGATGTAAAAATACAATACACAGACATTCAACCGAAAAATCATAAACTTATGTTTCTACAGTTGTAAGTAAGAAAATAACTTAAGTAAGTGAGAAACTGTATTGATAAGATAGTGATAGGTCTATAATATAGGGGTGAGGTTATAGAGATTAGATAGGTTATAGATATGTAGTATAGAGGTTATACAGAATAAGCTAAGAGTTTAGAAGTTATAACTGAAACGTGTGTATGTACAACAGCAGCCTGTGAGACAAAAGTATCTGCAGTGCAGTAGAAGTAAAAGTGATTAAGTTAAAAAAACAAAATAAACCTTGTAACATCTGTCCATTAAACTAGAAAGAATATAAATAGTTAGAAATGTATAACTAGAAAGTTATATATTATATAAAACTATATAAATATATATAATATAAATATTATATACAATTATATAAATATTCCATAAATATATTATTAGAAAGTTATTACCTTGAAATATAGAAACTTGTTACTACTCTTGAACTATAACCAGCTACTTAATCTCATAAACCTCACAACCTCTAAAACTAATATTTATCTAAATAATAAATCGTTCTTAACCCAAAAGTAATCCCATTCCTTCATTAGTAACAGCAGCCATGACAAATAACAAAGGGAAACATTGTTCTTTCGATGAATGAACGAGCACAGCCTTTTCTCTTGAATCTCTCACTGAACGAGAAGCACATGCCCAGCAGCATGCCTAGCAGCATGCCCCAGCGCTGCTGACCTGTGTAGAGCCGGTAGCACTTCCCGGAGCGGTTGCGGCCGGCACGCCCCGCCCGCTGGTTGGCCGAGGCTTTGGACACGGGCACCACCACCAGGCACTCGATGGCCGTCTTGGGGTTGTAGGCACGCAGCTTCACAAAGCCGCAATCGATGACAAAGGCGATGCCGTGCACTGTGATTGAGGTCTCAGCAATGTTGGTGGCAACGATCACCTGCAGGCACGGGCACAGAGAGGATCCTGTGAGCTCTCAGTGAGCCCATCAGCCAAACACCAGCCAGGAACATCTCAGCCATGAGAGGCCCAGGACACACGCAGGAGCACAGAAAGATACAGTACAAGCAGAAGGAGTTGTCAGCTTTAAATAAGACAGTTTGTACAGCAGTTCTCACAGCTTCACAATCGCTTTCTTATTCAAATTTATTCTCTCTTCATAAAAGAAGAGCTTGGCAGTGTTTGCAGAGAAAATCTTTGGCAGTGTTTGCAGAGAAAAAGATTAACTAAATGTAAATCAAGTGTTCTTATGTAGCAAACTAAGAATGTTTTCTTCCTGCTTCTCAGTTACACTGAACTATTCTTTGCACACTCACAAAGCTATGTAAGGTGAGGTGGGAAGATGTAAAGCTACGTAAGGAATAAGGTGGGACATAGGAGGGGAACAGTTGATTAAGAGTTCCACATTCAGCATTCCTGCAGGGATTCATTTATATATGTATGCTCTAAAATAATAAAATAATTGTTCCCAGACAACAGTGGGAAATCTAATGTTTATTTCACCTGAAATTAAAAAGTAAATTTTGAAACCTAACTGACTAATGTCAGAGTAGAGAAGTATTTATATGAAATGTTCTTCAATGGCAGATGAACAATTTCACTTGTCAAACCCCAGCAGGTACAAGAATTACAAGTCACCTTGGTGTAGTTTTGTCAGCTTATTTCAGCCCCAACACAGGCTCTGCATAAGCAGAAAGCACTAATAACATCCAATTATATACTTTTGTGACATTAAATGTCCAAACAAGACTTGCAGAAGTCAAAACAAAGCTTTTTTTTTTCCCACTAAAATCAAGTAAGCTTGAACTTGTTCCTTAGATGAAAATACAGCATTTACCCCCTTTGTCACTAATTTTTCTACTACTGGTGGAAAACAGACAAGGACATTTAGACCACAAAATGGAAGAAAAAGGTAAAACCAAAGGAGTTCAGAGGGTAAGAAGACAAACACAAAGTTGTATGGAGACACTTAAAAATTGCAGAGTTGATGATGCACAGAGGAGAGTTGGAACTGACATGTCTAGGAGTGATCAAAGATGAAAAGGGAAGCCAGGGAACATGTTCTTGCTTCCCAGTTTGAAACCTGACAGCACTGAGGGGAGATGCAGAAATCCTCCCTCAAAGCAGCGTTTGCAGTAGTCCCATAACCTGATAGATGCAACCTGTGTGCTGCAGACACCCTTCTAGGTGGTGGAAATCGAGACAGACACAAGAGCTCACCTTCCTGACAGTGTGAGGGACTCTCTCAAACACTTTCAGCTGCTCAGGAGAAGGCAGCCCAGCATACATGGGCAGAACACGGAGGTGCTTCTTCATCCCGGTGCGAGCGAGGGCCCGAGCCTGTTCTATGAGCATGGAAACAACAGTCTCCACCTCCTCCTGCAGCCAGAGCAGCACAGGGCACACACTGAGACAAGTTGCACTTTAACAGCACATTCCTGTCACCTAGATACAGAACCAAGTAATACCACTGGAGTTGTCCAAACTCCAGGACTTTGACTAGCTCACTCCATGCTGTAGTATTCTTAAGATAAATTGCTATTAGGAATAAATAAAGCTTTATACACATGTTTGTGTTCACTGTTATTTGAGTCAATGTCCTATCACAAACACATGACCAAAATCATGGGGAACCAAGCTTAGGAGGAAGTAGGTTAATTTTCCTGTCTATCTCAACTGGTGAGAGCAAAATGGAAGGCCAAAATATTTTGGCAGAGAAAAATGCTGTGGGCCTGGATCAGGAATGGCACAGGAACAGCACTGACGCCTCTTGCTCAACTTAATGTTTAATCTCAGCTGTGGCATCTCACTCTTAAAGACAGAAAACAAAATGCTCAAACATTGCCTCAGGAAAAAGCAAATTCATTATTCCAAAGTTAAATCAATACAGGGGAGGAGGAACTGCTTTTGAAAATATGCAAGATGTTACTGAAGTTCTTCAAGGTAGCTCCTCACTGCAGAAATGAGCTGCCTCTCATTTGCTCTTCCCAGCTGCAAAGTGAGCTGACAAGCATAAATAGAGCAGAAGAGACCAGTACATTCTGATCTCATGGCAATTTGTTTTTCTGTCAGACACTTCAGATGTTAAGCCTAACAAATGGAAATCCCATTTGCCTTAACTATTAATGATGACTCACTGTCAATTTAACAACTGGGTATGTGTGACTTGCACCAGCAAACCACACAGAATTCCACTCACTAACAAGGCTGAGAAATACAGCATTAAATGACAAAAACTATCATCCATCACTAGCTTTGATAAATTCAGGCCATATATTGTCTTCACATCTTTGGGACTGGCCTAGTTTTGCTCCCATCAATAGAGAAATGCCTGTCATCTTTAGTGAGAATAAAGTAAGCACAACTAAAAAAAGACTCAGGAGACTGAGGCAGCTTTGCAAAGCTCACAATACAGCACTGTAAAGCAAAAAAAAATTACTTATGTCTATACCTGGCCAGTTAAAAATGCCAGTATATCACCATCATTCTCCATCTGGTGAATTTTCATTGTCGTTTCCACAGTTGATTTTATATAGTCAGGAACAGGGCTATGGGGAGAGAAAACAGCACAGACATGAGCAGAAAAATGGGTACAGACTGCTCCCCTCCAGCAGGGACAAACAGAGCAGCTTTGGGACACCAGAGCTCTAACCTAGACAAAACGATAGCACAGTTGCACAGTCTCACTACTGCCAAGACCAGAAAGGAACGTACCTCTGCAGGTAAAAGATGTCCACTGGAAATGTCCTCCCCTCAACAGTGAGGATCACACTGGTGTCTTTGCTGGGGTCACCGGTATCATTTTGATTAAAGAAATCCCTGAATTTCTACATTAAAATAAAAGCAAACACTTTCAGTTTGACATTTCAAGGAATGGAGAGAAAAACCTAAAGACACAAAGAAGTTAAATTACTACTACTTGGATGTTTACTTCATCAATATGACAATGTCAATTAAAAATGTGAAAGTTTGATTTTGTTGCCTTCTGCCTGGGGTTCAGGCATTTAGTACAAATAGTGCTGCAATGTCTCATTACTTTGAGAAGTAAAAATTGGAAAGGGAAATAAAATTCATTGTATCAGCTGCTACAGCTGGAAAAAGAAGATGAAGAAACTTTTAACTGGAAGTTAAATCTATCAAATTACCAAAGTCAAAGCTAAGAAGAACTTAGAAATAATTGGGACAAAAAGGTTTGTGTAAGGACCTGCATATTCTCATCCATTTTGGGGTGAGTGAGTTAATTTTACAGCCCTTACTGAACACCAAGATAGCACTTGGTAAAAGCAGAGTTAGGCATGATTTATGAAAGTTTTTGATTTATGTATTGCGAGACACCTTCATAAATTTAGATCTATTTTTATGAAGTATTTTCAATAAATAACAGCAAAAGATGGAACTTAAGAACCCATATAATTCATTTCAACTTTTATGAGCACTGGAGTTGATAACCATCGACTCTCTGTATTAAAAAAAAATATTGATATAGTCACACCAATCATTTTGCTGTATTAACTCATTTTAGATTAACTGTCATTTATTTGAAATGTGGTTTCTGGCAGTTAAAATTTTGCATTGTAATGTACAGAATATACAATGGTGCAAACACTACCAAAGCACAGCACACTACCAACATTCATGGCATATGGTACTTGTCACTATAGGAAATCTCTTTGTGCCGACATCTTCAGTGCCACATGCAAGCTCTCAGCACCACATCTTATTAAGGACAGAGCAGTTAGGAAAAGTGGAGAAGAGGAATGAACATGATATAGGAGATGAAATAGCTGCCATATGAGGAGAGACTGAAAAGGCTGTGCATGGGGAGAACAAGGTTGAAAAGACACAGCTGAAGTTTACAGAACCAACAGTGACAAAGTAAATGTAAAGCTGGTTTTGGGGGTGTTTTTTTAAACACAAATACCCAGTACAAGAAATGAGAGATCCTTGATGAAACTAACAGGTTTGAAAGAATTAGACCAAGTATTTCATTATACAGCAGGTGGCAAACTCCTGGAAATTACTCATGATGTCCTGGAGATTTGCACATTCAAAGACAAATGAACAAACAGCAGGTCCATAAACACACAGTAGAGGGAAACAGCAGGAAGGTGCTGAGTAATATCTGTACTGCAACTATTGCAGCTGCTGAGGCAGCTCAGACTCAACAGACCCACAGCAGGTGCACAGCCTCACGTGCTCTCCCTAAACAGCATCTCCTGTTGCTGCTGCTACAAGCAGAACACAGGGCTGGGTGAAACACTGCTCAGCTCTGAGAGTTTCTCTTCTCTTCCTACTCAAAATTAAATTCAGGGTGTTTTTACTAAGTTTACATAAATGTCCAAAGGCCATGAGTCAATCAGGGATGTAATAAGATCTTACTGATATTAAATCTATTAATTTATCACTTATTTTTACTTGTCTATAGTTGCCTCAGGTTATTTCTATCAGCAAAACTGAGCTGTATGTCCCTTAATAAATTAAGCCAAGAGAACATATTTTCATAAAGAATACAAAAAGGAGAAAAAAGATATCAATACATAAAAAGCAGATGCATATTTAAATTCACATCCAAAACAGTTTGCTAATAGAATATGAAAACCAAACAGAGCAACTGAACTACAGCAGATTTTTTCCTGCAACCAGTCAAGCAGCACAGAGGATAAACTGTACATGAATAGCAGTGGAGCTGTCACCTAATGTCACATCATTTCAACCCAAATCTCTGAGCTGTACCTCTGCATCCAAGGTGGCTGAAGCTACAATCAGGCGAAGATCCCCACGCTTCTTCTGAACCTGGGAGACCAACAACACCCAGAGTTAAAACTGCTTTCTGAAATATAAGACTAGAACCAAGATTTAGAGAGTCCAGATTAACAGAAACCAATCTGTAAAACTACTTTACACTACAAGACAGGTGACGAATGAAGCAGCCACATCACCCCACAGGGGTGATGACTGTTTGGAGTTTTATGTATTTATTTTAAGGGCATCCAGTCAGTTATTTTAATTTACTCTTGGTTTCTGGTGGGAGTCAGATCTTTAGTAGGCTGAAAGTCAGCAACAAGCCGCAATCAGATCACTTCACGTGATCAGCAGCAGCAGAATCAACAGTGTATTTTTGGATCTATCAGCTAAGGAGAGATTTCAGCACCAGGGGAAAGAAACAGAGGATCCTCAATGTCAGACAACCAAAGTAAATAGCTGGGTATGTACAATAGGCTGCAGGATAAATGAGGAAGCAGCAATCACACTCCCTAAATGAGGAAGCAGCAATCACACTCCCTCAATTACCAGCCATCAGGATCAGAGGTTGAATGAAAAGGATGGAAATTAAAACACTTACAGAGAGCTGTATTAAAATCACCAAATTAAAATTACAGAATTACAGTGAATTAAAAAAAGAAGTACCTTTTTTAGCAAGCCAATGGCAATGTCTGTATAAAGAGTCCTTTCATGAGCTTCATCCAGCATGAGGACACTGTGAAAAAAGCAGAAAGGTAAAGTTTCAAAAATTACTTGACTGACATAGAATCAGTGTCTCCCTGTCTTCTAGAAACACCATTATTTGAAATCTGCTGCTGGACTATTACAGTTCACAGCCACTTACAGACCTGGGGAAGTTAAAAAAACTTGCAGCAGTGAAGCAGGGAGAAAAATGTACCTGACATCACATGGGACATACACTCTGTTCTCTATTCAGGTTAGTTTTTGGAAAGGAGTAGAATTAAAAAAGTCTATGTTTACTGTACTGCAGAGGTTTTTTGGATATCAGAAAAGCCTGTTTGTTGTTGACTTTTTTTATTAGTATAAGGAAGAAAAAATAATCTAAAACTAGGAAATTAAACAATTCAGACTCCATAAGGCTCCTTTAGCTTTAATCTCAAAAATACAGGATCAAATCCTGTTTGCTTTGGTGTTGCAATGATCAACTAACAACAGTATGTTGTTGCTAAAAACAATGTTGTTTTTACAACATAGAGAAGTCAGACTTCTACAATAATTTTCACTTTTTTGGTATTTAATTTTTAATAGCCAATAATAATTTATAAAAACTATCATAATAGCTTGAAAAAAGCAGGGTTTTACCAAATTGCACTTCAGAAAGCACTCATTCCATGTTTTCTTACCTGTATCTTGTTAATAAAGGATCAGCCATCATTTCCCTCACCAGCATACCATCAGTTAGAAACTAGAAGTAAATGAAAAAAAAAAAAAAGTAAAAAAGTTCTTGTCATATAGTCTCCACTAACTGTGATTTTTAGAGATGCTTTTGTAGGCTTTTGCCTGAATGTTTCTTGGCCTCTAACTTTCTAACGATCTATCAAATTAGACTGTGATTGCAACTGTGGTCTTGAACTAAGTAAGAATTGATGGTAAAACCCTCCAAATTTCCAACTCTAAATGAATAATCACGCTTTAAAAAATTAAATTCTGCTCTATTTAATGAACAAATATCTCCATTTCTTTCACTGTAAAACACCATCCTCTGGAAAAAAAAAAAAAAAACAAAAAGCAAAATGTCTCATTCATCATCACAGCTATTCCAGCACAACTAAAGCAAGTTCTTTTCTGCAAGAACACAAACAACACTAACATTGCTCACAGCTCTGAAAAACAGCTGCAAAGTTGCTATTTAATCCACCAAATTATCTCTCAGCCTACTCATCTTGGCTTTTATCTGTGCTTTTAATCAAAATCTATTGTTAGAGGAGGATACTTTTAATCTGTGATTCATTGCAGCCCTTCCCTACAACTCTGTGTGACACAGGTCACACCAGTGCTGTACCAACAATTGGCCATCCCTTGAAATTGTCCTCTAGATTTAAAATGGTGCTTGTCAGACTATCAGAATAGAACAGGTACTCATTTTATTAAGGTTTTGATTGCCACAGCCATTTCAAGCACAATTTTGGGGTACCCACCCGGGAAACTGAAATGTTATCTATTATCATGAGTGGGTATCACAAGGTTCTCATTATTTTGCAAAAGAACTTGAAGAGTTCCAACTAATCCCTTCAGAGTAACCACACACTGTTGGTGTTTCACCTTAATTCTTGTAGCCTGTGGGTCTGTGCAGTCGTCAAAGCGGATGCAATATCCAACCTCATGTCCCAGCACTGCACCTCTTTCATCAGCAACCCGGCCTGCAACCTGAGCAAAGAGATCCTCATAAGCAACAAACAGCTCAGCACCCTTCAGCCTCGTGTCATGACAAACCAGAAAGACATCTAAAGACACAATAACCACAAGTTATTGTCAGTCACCACCAACCACAAGTTAGTGTCAGTCTTTGAGTGACACTCTAGCCCATACCTACAGGCAGTGAATTCATGATTTCAGCTGGAATCCTATCACCCCACCACTTTCAGCCCAAGAATTCCGGATAATTGTTAGTGCAGGAATTTCTAAACTATGCTTTATATCTTTGCAGCTACCTATCTTTATTTCTAACAATCCCCATGCTCCAGATGGGAGAGCAGATAAGTCACCTATTAAAATAAAATATCATTTTCAGTTCAGGACAAAGCAATAAATCATCAGCTATATTTCTCCTCTCCAGTAACAGCCACAGTCCAGGCAGGCTGCAACAACAGTATCAAAGAAAAACCCTGCTGGGTCCATGGACTAAGCCTGAATGGAATAATCTTTCTATTTTAGGCTTAAAAATGACGCATTGAGACATGAAAGGGAAAAGAGAAGTGAGTTTGCTGTGAGAAATCATTGCAGCACTCACAACATCTCCTGTAAAACTTGTGCTCTGTCAGCTGGATGCCCTATGAAGGAGAAAAGGGAGGACACTGCAGGCAGATTGCCCAAAGCACAAGATGCAGAGCACTGCTAGAGACTGTCGCCTTAACCAGGACTGGATCTGCTCAAGGAATCCTGGATTCTACAGTATCTCCTGAGGTAAATGCTGGTGTGTTGTAGATACCATTTATTATATTACAGAGAACAGGCAAAATGAGGGTTATAAAATGGCACCTCAGCTCTCTGTTAAAAAAAGAATGCTGCAGCAGAAACTTCACCCAAATCAGAGCCTGGCAGCAGTTGTGAAGACAAAGGAGCAGTGGATGCTTTCTGTGCACGCTGCTACCAGACAGAAGAAGTCATTGCCCTCAGCATTTCCTTTTTCCCCTCACAGCACATCCAGATGATGTTATGCTCTCCAAGACAAAATATGTATATGCAAAAATCTCTCACAATAAAACTGTTTCTCCTTGTGCCTGACATTTTTACAAGAAGAAACAAAAACTCCACACCTCATAAAAACAACAAAAAAACAAACACAAAAAATATTAAAAACCTGGTTATGAATTGCTAGAAAGAGGCACACAACCTCTTGTTTCTTCCACTGGCTGCATAACTAAATTCAGATTTACATCACTGTTTCACCTTGTGAATGAAGTTGAGGGTCACACAAGCACAGTTCTAGTCCTGAGTCAATCACAGCTCAGCCCTAAGTTCTGCACACAGTTCTGCTGACATCAGTCAGTTTTACTTCAAAGCTTCTACATCTGCAGTCCTGGAATGCTGGAATGTTTGGCCAGACCCACTAATCAGGTAGAATTCAGTGTGTAACACCAGCAGCTCTTAGAGAAAGACAAGCAGAAACATCTTTTCCTTCAGGAGCTCGTGCAGATTCCTGCTATTCAGCAAAACCTGCTGATACACTGGAGGTTGTAATGCCAACAGACTGGGAAGATGGGGACACTCACTGAAACAGCAGCGACCCGACGAGGCTGTGTCACCCCAACAACTCTTCCTTCAGCTGTCCAGCCAGCTTCTGCCAGGTACTGCAAACAAGAGTGGGGACAGGAGAGACACTGTCATGCTGAGGTTACACCAAGGTGTTAGCTCCTCACACTTTGTGGTTTTACCTGGTTCTGCTCAATATTCCATGGAAAATCCCCTGGGGGACTACCTGATCTCACTAACCCAAACAGACACTTACTTGTGGAATCTGTGTTGATTTCCCACATCCTGTTTCCCCAATAATCACCAGGGTCTGGTAGTTCTCCACTAGGTAAAGTATGTGATTTCTTAGCTGAAAGAGAAGATGACATTTAAACATAAAAAGCAGATTGTACAAAAAAAAGAAAACAATTAAAATTACAATATTTACATATCTGGCAGACACAATAACATCTTGTTACATGTTCACTGCCAAAAGCTAAACAGTCCTTTAAAATCTATAAATGACATGTACAGCATATAGTAAATAACATCCATCAACAAAGCCCTTAGAACTGTCACTTACAGTTGCCAAACAGGACAATAAATTCCAACAAATAGAGAGCAAAGCCATAAAATTATTATTTATGTTACAAAGTGATTTTATACTGCTCTTTCAAAAAAAAAAAAAAAAAAGAACCAAAAAAAACCCCACAAGAACCAGGCATCATACAACACATTTAATATATCAAAAAGAACTCCTGTACCTTGAAAACAGGCAGCTTTTGCCTTTGCTGCTCAATGGAGAGGGAAGCATAAGGGTTGTAGATGACAGTGACAGCGCTGCTCTCAGCAGGGCTCTGCCTCTCCTCCGAGACACTGACACCAGGACCTTCTGAGCCTACACAACAGCAGTGAATTTAAACTGGAACAACACACTTCTGCCAGGGGTATCACAATACAGCCAAAATGAATGTTTCATACAAATAGGAATCATGGGTGGCAGCATATTAAAAAAAAAACACACAAGTTTTCTGTGAAAGCAATCGAAATATTACCTAACAATAAACAAGGGATATGCCCCTCACTTCAGCTCTGAATTTACCTCAGGAACTGAAACTTGATTTATTCCTGCTGCAAATTATCACAAAGCTACTGACAACTGAAACTGTGGAATCACACAAGAGAGATAGAGATAAAAAATCATCTCAGTAACAGAATGGGTCTTCTCCAGCTGCAGATTCAACCAGGAAAGTCTGAGAGCAAAGAGGAGGATTCCCCTGTTCTGTAGGATTTCCTTGCTTGCACTTCTTTTCAGAGTTGCCAAGCAGTTCTACCACAAATCAACAACTATCAACATTATTTCCAAGGTGCTTCTCCATGGAGCTGCTCTCCCTGGTGTAACCACGGTTATTCCCACCTCTGGCCAGGATTTTGCTCCTCCCTCAGAACTCCTTGGGATCCCCCTGCACACTTCACATCCCCTGGAGACCCCGGCAAAGGGCAGCACACCCACCCCACAAACCACCCACTCCACACCGGGCAGCACCCAGCTGGAGCCACAAACACCCCCGGGGCTTTGGCAGGGAGGGGACAGCCATTTCCCCACTGCCCTCACTAAATCATCAAGGTTGGAAAAGACCTTCACCATCATCCAGCCCAACCATCACCCCAGCACCACCACTGTAATCCCTAAACCACATCACCCAGCATCGGACTCAGACGCCTCTTAAAAACCCTCCCGGACGGTGACTCCACCACCTCCCCGGGCAAATTATTGCAATGCCGGACCACCTGAACAGTGAAATAAAAAATTATAATAGCTAATGGGAATCTGCCGTGTCTCAGTTTAAGGCTATTTCCCCGGTTCTCTGACGGCAGGCACGGCAGAAGGGACCGGCTCAGCACAGCCTCCTGTCAGGGAGTTCTAGGGAGCGATGAGGTCACCCCTAAGCCTCCTCTTCTGGAGCCTAAGCAAACCCATTTCCCCCCGCCGCTCTTCATACGACACCTTCTCGAATCCTTCCAGAGCCTTGCTGCCCTTCACTGTAAATGCACCAGCGACCCCAGAGACCGAGGGGAACAGCACCGCACCCCTCACCACGGCCAGCCAGCTCGGAGCTCTGTCCCCCACACCCCTCACCACGGCCAGCAGGGCTCCATTCCCCGCACCCCCCACCGCGGGCAGCCCGCGGCGGAGCTCCGTGCCCCGCACCCCCACATCCCTCACCCGGCTTCCAAAACTTCACCGGCCCCACGGGCGCCGCCATCTTGGGGTGAGAGGGCGGCCGGAAGCGGCGCGCGGCGCCCACGTGACGCGGCCCGCGTTGCCATGGAGACCGCCCCCCCAGGGCCCTCCCCTCACACGAGGCGCCCGAAGGTTTCGGCCCATGCTCTTCTTCCTATGAAAAATGTGCATTTGATGATTGGCTTTTCGCAAATATTAAAATGAATAT
>JAYDZK010000070.1:4028586-4067900 GCA_034509185.1 Euphonia xanthogaster | reverse complement strand
GTACGGCCCGGCCGGCGGCGGCCAGCGCCCCGAGCCCTCCTCCAGACACTGCGACGCGTTGGCCATGGCCCGAGCGCCCCGGCGCTGCCCCGGCTCTTTATAGCGCTCCGCGGGCTCCTCCGCGCCTTCCCCGCCCGGCTCCGCTCCTCCCGGCCGCTCGCCCACGGCACAGTCACGGGTGGCACAGCCCGCAGCCTTCCCCACGCCCAGGGAAGCGCCCGCAGAAGCGCCAGCCTCGAAGGAGGAAGGATCAGCCCAGCCCTGGTCCTGCTGCCCAGCCCGGATCAAAAGGCTGCTCCAAAAGTTGGAGAGGGCAAATGGCACCAGCCGGAAAGGACCAAGGGCCGACGAAGTGACTTAGTCACCTCTATTTAAAATGCCAAGTAAACAGAAAGCAAAGCTCAGCGATGATTAGGTGAAACCCCCATGGCAAAAAGGAGTTTATTTGTAAACTGTTTCTTGTTCCTGGTAGAGTACCTTAACAGCAGCACGGTATAATAAAGTTAAAAAGCACATAGAACAAACAAAGTAATTTTACATACATTCAAGAACTGGAGGACTTGAGCTCATAAAAATATAACTCGATATTGGCTTTGAAGGTGTAATCTTGGCTCCCTCCCTGCAACTTGGTTTGCTGCCAGTGTTCCAGATCCACAAATCAAGCAATAAAGTACCTTATCATTTGAACAAGTGCAGACAGAACTTTTTTCTCCACCTTTAGTGAAGGAGTGGCTGCTTAGAAATCCAAGCAATAAAAGAAGCTAAGCCTCGTTGTCCATAGAGATTTTAGACAGAAATGCCAAAGTTAGTTACTCTCAACACTTGAAGCCTTTTTGAGTTATGGATATTTTTATTCATTCGTTAATTCATTCATTCAATATTCAAGCCAACAGCTGAAATGTGCCATCTACTGGACACACATGCTCCTGAATAAAAAAATACATAACTCAGACACTGATTTGATTTGGCAGAATTCAGTGTGGTTGGTCACTGAAGTACTGAGATGCAGGTCTAAAGAAAAACAGTACAGGCCAGATCTCAGGGAGACTGCACACACTGTTCAGGTAAGAGACCCACCAAGCACAGACATGCACAGAAATCTGCGAACAGTCAGATAAAGGCTTTGCAAAGCAACCAAACTTCAGGTCCCCTCAATATTGGAAGCATCTTCAAAAACTAGAGTGGGACTTTAGTTCCTCAAACCAAGTTAGTAGTGGAAAAATGATAGAGCAGGAAAGAGTATTTCAGACAGCAACGTTAAAAAGAGAAAAATGTTTATTTAACTCCTACAGTTACTTCTAAATTAACATTACCCACATAACCCATAACATTCCGTAGTGCATTTGTCAGTTTACTTTTGAACAGGGGCTTTGTCACATGCCCTCAGTAATTGTCTCCCCTTGGAGTTCCCTGCAAAGAAGGAGGCACACACATACACACTCATATATATTTATAGATCTCTAAACAAAGGCACAAGAGCATGATTAAACTAAAGGGCTAGTTAGCTCATTCTGTTTCAGAGGGCTTAAACAAAGGAAAAATAATACAGTTGAAGATAACCTGCAACTGTTTCAACACTCTGCAACTTTACTGGAAGAGTAACATATATATCACAGAAGTTAGAATAAAATCAGCTTTATGGCTCTTTGTAAAAGCTGATTCCCCTCCTGTCAAAGATAGAGTAGAAATAAAAGCCAATATTGGAAAAAAAGATTGAGAATTCCTTGATATAAGATAGATCTCCAAAGCTACTCTGAGCAAGTTCAGTGTGACTCAGATTTTTCCAAGTTTATATAAATTAAAACTAGGGCATTAGCAATCCTGGAAAGCAGTAACAAGTTCAGTTTTGAGGTTAAATACCCAGAATTAAAATGATCTTCACCACGAAGGCATACAGGAGGAACCTTTAAGTTGTTACCATATAATGTCTCTTTTTCATCACTTACATTGCATAGCATAAAACAAAGTGCTGGAGAGTGGTGTATTAAAAAAGTATTAAAGAAATAAAAGTGCTGGACGGAAGTAGAAGAACCTTTAGGTATAAAGTGACAGCAACTTGAGCCTGGGGTTTGTGTGATGTGTGGTCAGGGCAGGATTCATTTATTGAGGGAAAAGAGCGAGGCATCGCGGAGGCTGCGCAGGCTGGCGCTGATGTCGCGCCTCTGCTTCAGGCTGCCCCTGGCAGGGAACTGGCTCAGGTAGGTGCCAGGGACACGGCCCCGCCGGGACACGATGGCCACCATGTGGCTCAGCTTCGACCTGATCGTCGAGTAGTGGAACTGCCTCTCTTTGTGCATTTTTTGGAAATATTGTGCCCTGTGACTACTGGAATATTCAAAGGAGCGGAGAGAGGATATTGAGCCTGTAGAGCTTGCAAGAGAGCACTGGGATGATGATGAAGACAATGATTGCAGACTAGAACTGGATACTGCCTTTGCAGACAGAAAATACTCTTCTTTTGACAACCTTCTGGGAAGGAGAGGTGTTTCTGTGCCCTCCTCTTCCTTTGTCTGTGTCACTGCAGTCTTCAGCAAAATGGATGTCTGCGTGCCTGCCACTCTGGCTGTGACAGAAGCCTGAGTGCTAGTGTCTGCTGTGGCACTGCTGGCCTGAGTGGCTGCATTGCGTTTGGTCACTGCTGCCATCTCTCCCCATGGGCCAGTTTGAGTTGATGCACTTCTCTGTTCCACTGTGGCCACTCGATTGCTGAAAAACTCCTCTTCACACAGGCAAGAATGCCCCAGGTTACAAGGCATTCCTGCAGGAGTATATTCAGTTTGATCTGGTTTTTCCAGCAATTTCTTTGGAGTGCTAGACAGTCTGGCAAATTCTGCTCTCAAGTTGCCTTCCACAGTATATTCTTTGGAGGATTCTGTTCTGGTCAGCAGGTGATCAAACATGCCACTGTTCCTGCAGCTGGACGGTCGCTTTGGGCTGATGGGCAGTGACTGGGCATAAAGAATCCTGAACTGGAGGTCAAAGTGTTCAACCACTTGACCTGACAGCACCAGCAAGTTGCTGCTGTTCAGCTTTCCATCAGACCATGTGAAACTGTTGAAAACAAACCAAGACTCACAGTTAATCTCCAATGCATTTCAACAATACAGCTACAGACTGCAAGACTCAGCTTAAAAAATGAAGATAAGGTAAGAAGTCAACAGACTATTCATTTCTTCTATTTAGCCATGGCCAAGCTCTCTGCTAGCAACAAGCTGAGTAAACCAGTTCTCCAAAGGTGTTTTCAGATTTGTGTCAGCCTCACATGGACTCAGCCAGTCCATGTGCCATTGGCACTCATTAACACTGGGCAAACAGCAAAGTTAATACATCCTTTTGCAGCAAATCCCCATTTTTACAGCTTCACTAGGCACCAGCAGACCCCAATACTTGCCTGTAGGAGCCTGTTGCCACTCTAATGCCATCAATTAACATGAACTTCTCCTTGGCTTTCCCAACAATTTTGGCACCTGACCTCATGTAGTACGTGCTCCCTGTGAGACTTCGAACTCTCATCATCTGGTTCAGAAAAGAAAGGAAAAAAGTGACATCAAATTTAAGTTAACTTCCAAAAACTTTTGATTAGCAATTCTACCTGAAAGCAGCTAAGCAGAGTATGGAAGATAGGAATGAAATGAACCTTTTTTATACAGTCTGAGTGTTTTTAGTCACACAGTGCTAAACTGCTGTTAGATTAGGTGAGAACAGTCAGTTCCAATTAGTTACTGCCCAGGAAGGCAGGAGTGTCTTTCCCTCTCCAGAGAAACTTTTACTGCAGTGAACATAAGCCTATTCAAGCCAAGCCAGAACACAGCCATGTCCATTTATATTCACAGCAGCTAAACAAATCACCTGGCTCACATCATCCAAACCCTTTTAGAATAAAGTATTAGGAAAGAAAGCAGATGGTACCAGAGCAGTACCACCCTTCAGCTTCCCAGGTTTCTGTTTTCCTTAGCAAGCAGTTCCTTGAGCCAAAGAATAAAGCTATTTAAACATTGCAAAATTAAATCCCTGAAAATTGCTGCATCCTCAGGACAGGGATCCCAGTGCACACAGCACATGGGGCTGGTACACATCATGGTTGTAGCTCCTACATATGGGCAACAGACAGGCTGCTTTAGCCTTTCAAGGCAGTCTGATGCTTTCTAGAAAGGTCTCTTTCATATGCATAAACTGTACCACAAAAATAAAAACAAACCACGCTGACCTCAATTCAGTACTTACACTTTCCTGCTCAGGACAAACTCCCAAATTGTTGCACATTTCCAAGAAATGGGGTACAAAGTCCTGGTCAAGAAGGATGTAGACAGGGACTTGGCGGTTGTTATAGGCATCCTGAAGGTCACTGAAGATCTCAATGTCTGTGAAGGAATCCATCACAAGGGCAATCACCTGTAAGGAAAGCCACACCACTTACTCAAGGGATTTATTTTACACAAGACCACTGCCTTCCCCAGCCATTTTCTCCTGCTGCTATCATCAGGGCCTCATGCATTTCCTTGTCCTGCACAGGCTCTGGCAAGCTCTAAAATATTTCTCTATTCCCACAACACTCCTGTATATTCATTGTGCCCCAGCATGCAAAGCATAGGCTTGAAGAGGTTTTTCCTCTGTCTGCTGCTTTTGTACACTTTCACATTTTCCTTTCCTACACAACCGCCTGTAGTGTGGCCAGACTGGGGAAGCTATCACAGCAGAATCTGGCCTCCAGACAAGCCATCTCCACACCTGTTCTCCCCATGCTTCAAGCAGCTACAGGAGAATTAGCTTGAATGGACTGCTTGCTGTCAGAGTTCACAAACCCCAGCTGATCTCCAGGCTTCCTGGTTTCTATATTCTTACTGAGTTTCTATCCCTTACCTTCACAGGAAATCCTTCCACTCACCCAAGTTCTTTCAAAAAGGCAAATCCTAAAATGGGGATATCACATTTATGAACCACCTCTCCAGCTAATTCAGAGCCACCTCACACACTGATTTGGTGCTCGAGTTCTCACCCTTCCAAACCACTTCTGTGTAGGGACACAAAGGCATAAAGGATTCAGCATTATGACTGAATTCTCCACTTTTCTATTAAACCAGAATAAAGAACAATGAGAATACAACCACTGTGGGTACCTGGCACTTGCCCTTATCAGATGGAGGCTGCTGCAGCACACCCAAGGTGTATAAGCATACAACACAGCTGCTCTGTGTGTGGCACAACCTGTACTCACAGGAAACCTTTCCCACAGGAACAGGCTGAGCTCTGCATTCCCACCTCCGTCCTGCTCCCTAAGGGACTGGTTCTGTCTGGCTGAGCTCTGACATTTAACATGCACAAGCACATGGGTATTTCTAGATAAGGTTACTTTATGTTGGTGCTTCTTGTGTGTGTCCTGAGGCTCTTACCACCCAATCACTTGTCTAAGTGTTGAAGAAGATTAAAAACCAATAAGATGCTTTTGACAAGACCAGACAAGTGAGAAAACCACCTCTGAAAACAAAACAAATCACATTAAATCCTTGGGAACACTGATGCCTTCCTATGACAGCTCAATTCACAGCACGTTTGAGTTCGAGTCCCAGAATTAGCAGCTGAAACAGAAATACAGTTTTGCCCAAAATGTGTAGAGGAAAGAGAGAAAAACCTTTTCTCTATTCATCCATTTAGGATAGCAAGGACAAGATCACAGCAGTCACTTGAACTAACTGCATTTGTGTGCATTAACTAGGGAAGAAATTATGCAGGATCTGAAGTTTTCCCAGTCTTCACATTAACTTGAGGAACTCAGAAATTACTGAGACATATCACACAGAATCTGACATTCAGTAAATCTTAGGGTGTCAAAAATGCCCATTTATGTCCACAAAAATTCTCCCTGGATCAGGCATAGCCACAAAATGGGGCAGGGGCAGCTTGCCTTGCTCTTGGCTCAGAGTGAGGGAAGGTGTTTGACAGGATGCTGCAAGGAACAACATTACAAACAAATACAGCTTTTGGGGGGAATAAATGCCTTTATGGCGTTTACTCGAGTTACCAGACTGGTCTCATATACCTGTAGGGATTGTTTGAGAACAGAGCTTCCTCTGTGACCGTTTCTGGCAAGGAGCCCATCGTTCATGTCATCCTCACACACTCCCTAAGCTTCTGCCCTCTCAAGGGAGTAGAGACTAAGCTCGGTTCTGATTCAGGGTGTGCCGTGCACATTACACAAGGAGACAGGAGTTGCTTCATGTGGCCACCCAGAAAGGAAGCTAGACATTTAAATTTTAGCTGAGCCAATGGAATGGCTGCTAAGGAGAAGGGTGGTTCCCGGCTGGGGATCGCAGTTGGAGGCTATAAACTCCGGGAATTCAATGAGTTACGGGTAACAGTTACAAGTTCCTACGCCACGTGGTTTTCAAGCCATACAGCGCACCAGAACAAAAGCTTTCACTCCTGTAGGGAGAAAGTCCTGTCAAAAGCAGTTCGTAAGTCACTTGTTAAGCTAAGGAAGGAAAATACAAGCACGGTGTTATATCTATAGGTAACCTGCTCTTATAGAAGAGGCTTTTTCTGTGTCACACCCTTTAAAGGACCGTAGGAGGTCCCTGCAAGCGCGCCTGTCTCGCAAAGAACATCAGTGGGGAATCTTGAATAGGAGACCTTTTGCTGCCGGTGAAAGCAGGGTCGGCTGGATCCAGCGGCTGTGCTGGCCACGGCAGCAGCGCTGCGGGACGGGGAGCTCTCGGCGCCTCTCCCAGAGCACCCGGGAAAGGGAGGGCTAGCAGATGCTGCAAACAGAGTGCGACTTTTTCTGTATTTTCGAGCTTGTCCTCCTCAACGACACTGTCTGCTCGACAAGGGCTTTAAAGCCACTTGGTTTTGCTCGGTGTCCCATGGTGACGCGCAGCGGTGCCGATTCTTGACGCGCTCGCAGACCCAGGGGAGAGGGGCCCCGGGTAGGGCAGGGCAGAGCAGGGCGCTCCCCGGGCGGGCACTCGCTCACTCACTCACTCGCTCACTCTCACTCACTCACTCGCTCACTCGCTCACTCACTCTCACTCACTCACTCACTCACTCTCACTCACTCACTCGCTCACTCACTCACTCGCTCACTCGCTCACTCACTCTCACTCACTCACTCGCTCACTCACTCGCTCACTCACTCTCACTCGCTCGCTCACCTGTCGGGCGGAGCGGATCTGGCGCCGCACCGCCTCCTTGCAGCCGTAGATGCTGTCCCCGCAGCCCGGCTGGAAATGCGCCTCCACCCGCGTCAGCCCGCGGAAGGCGCCGCTGGCGAAGCCCGGCCAGCCCAGCTCCAGCGCGGGCGGCTCCAGGTCCGAGCGCTCGGGGAAGTAGGTGAGAGACGAGGCGTCCAGCGAGGCTCCGGCCGAGGGCTCGGCCGCCGGCTCCGGGCCCGCGGCGGGCGGCAGCGCGGCCCGAGCGATGTCCTGCACCTCGGGCTCCGACAGGAAGGGCGGCAGCTGCTCCCGCCGCAGGAAAGCGCGCAGCGCCTCGGGGCCGCCCGCCACCAGCTCCTCCAGCGCCAGCCGCTGCGCCTCGCTGTACGGCCCGGCCGGCGGCGGCCAGCGCCCCGAGCCCTCCTCCAGACACTGCGACGCGTTGGCCATGGCCCGAGCGCGGCTCCGAGCCCGCCGGGATCGCTTTGGAGCGAGTTTGAATCCAAACAGCGCGGCCGCCGCTGGAGCCTTCCCCGCCCCGCGCCGCCGTTGGCTCCGGCAGAGCGGCACCGCCTCCGCCGGGCGGGACCGGGACAGGGATCCCGGCTGGGAACAGCCCTGCTGCCCTTCCTTCCGTGGAGCTCCCGGCTGGGAGCAGCCCTGCTGCCCTTCAGTGGAGCTCCCCGGCTGTGGACACCCCTGCCCGAGCCCTTCTGCTCTTCAATGGAGCCGGGACAGTCCTGCCCGAGCCCTTCTGCTCTTCAATGGAGTCGGGACAGTCCTGCCCGAGCCCTGCTGCCCTTCAGGGCACGGGCAGGGATCGCGGAGCTTTTGCCCTGAACAGAACCAAACCTCTCTGAGAAGGCCGCTCGTACAGATGCGTGCTAACAAATGCTGGAGCTAAAGCCTGGAAGGCTCCCACAGAAGGCAGGCACAGCTTTGGCTGTCCAGCTTGTGTCCAGCTCCAACTGCCGCCACTTCACAGCATCACAGAATATTCTGTGCTGGAAGGGACCCCCAAGCCTCATCAAAGTCCAATTTCCAGCCATGCACAGGGCAGCACCAAGAATGCCACCATAGCCCTAAGAGCATTGTCCAAACGCTTCCTGAGCTCTGCATTTGAAACCAAAAGTTACACCCACCCACTGCCTAGATTTCCTCCTCTAGATATCCCCTGGCTGTAGACAGTTGAGAGGCAGAGATATTTAACAGTGCCAACACTCAAACCAGTTAAAAACCAACCAACCAACCAACCAACCAACCAAAAAAAACCCTCAGTAGCATTTTTGTATTATTAAAAGAAATTTAATATAATTTTTAAATTAAAAAATTCAATCTCTCTATTAAAGACACTGAGTCAGGTGCTAATACTGTCAAACATACGCTTTTGGCATGAGTTTTACATAAAGTTTAAGATTTTATGCATTGCTTCAACATGTTAAGAAACCATCTTCATACTTACAGTAGCAATAAAGTCAATTCCATACAATATCAAATATCCTTTTTTAAAAAAAGTTTTAAATATATTAGACTCTGATTGCCAAAATGCCATTTTATACACAAAGCTGCTAATACAATATACAGTTCTTACATTATTTTTTTTTTCTTCACATAAAATACATTTCATCAAGTTTTATCTGTACATCGTTTACTACTGATCAGTGGAATTACGAGTTATTGCAGAAGGCTTGCCATCATCTCTTACTGTCCTGTACACGCAGCAGTCCCACCTGTACCAGGCTTATCCTCCCTCCTGCAACCTCACACTGCAATCTAAAGGCTGAAGACGTGGTGGTGGCAATGCTAAGGCTGCATCTGCACTGTTTAAAAACCCATGTGTCCCCTCCAGCTGTGGGTGGAGATCATTGCATTGGTGTAGCTTTGGGAACAGGTATCTCGAGCAGAGTCTCCTCTGCTACAGCTTCCATGGTTGAAATACAACAAAATGTTCTAGGTCATAATTGTGCCATGGCAAATGTTGCCTGCAGAGCCCAGTGGTACTTGAATTGTGTGAGGGAACTGAGAAGTCCATTGGCAGTTTGGCCAACATGAAAACAGAATAAAGGTGAAGAACAGCCAGGGAGAACTGTTCTGTCACACAGCCACAGGCAAAACAAAACAAAAAATGTAAATGTGTTCTGGTGTAAGGGGTGAGACCTCGCTGTTGCAAGCATGTTCTGGATTCTGCCTGTAGAGAACTGACACACCAAAGCAGTCAACATGATTTGTTAAAATACAAGGAAGCCCCTGCGCATTTCCTTTCTGTGTATTTAGGAAGAAAGTGGCGCTCATGAGAGAAATCAAAAGAGCAAAGAATAATGTCACAATCTGGCATGCTCTGGAATGTTATCCTCTTGCAAAAGTCTCCAAGTTAAAGATCAGCAAGAACTGTAGCGTCACCACAAACCTTCCAGAGACAAGTTACCTTTAGCAAGTATAAGGCACAGAAATAACCCAGGTGTAGGGAGAAACCTTCCAGCAGACAGACAGTTCATCCATGGCTCACTGGAGACCAGTGCTATTGCTTTCTCAGGATATTCCCTTCTCCATGGTAACTGATTTAGTTTCAGCAGGGATGATGGGGGTAATCAGAGCTCCAAGACTGAAGAAAAAAGATACTAGGCAGAAGTTATAATGTCATTTGGGAGCTTTTAAGGGATTTCAACCCCACTAAGTAAGATCCTGCTCAATAACCTCAAGAATTCACTGCCTCCACTGAATATTGCACTGAGTCATTATTGCTATTGCCCTGCCATGCTCTTCTCCTTCCCTACCAGGAGTTCCTCATCCAGGTGGTTCTTCAAGCACACCTCCAAGATGGCACAGAATCACTTCAGCTAGAGTCAGTTCTTCCCAAAATTGGGAGGGTTTTAAGGTTCAGGAGCACCAAAGAAGTGAAATTTAATGGGCTGAAATCACATCATGTGGTATGTGAAACACAGATCCAGGTCTGATTTCAAACAGATCCCAGCAATGGACTTTAGCCCTTATCTAACATTTCAGTGCTGAGCTCACTAAAATAGAGACATTGTTTTGAAAGACACCTTTTTCCTCCATCTAACACGTTTCTTTCAACATGGAATGTAAAGCTGCTCTCATCAACCACTGGAAACACTACAAATTCAGCACACAGGAAAATGTGAGGAGAAGGAAGGGTTATTCTCATGCAGCTCTGCCTGCAACAGACCTGTCAGTACATTCACATTCTCAGATCTTTGCACAGTCTCTATGAACAACTACAACCTTTGGCTCACTGGTAACTGAACTGGGACTCTAATCTGGCCTTGAATCTGTAATTAGATTTTTATTGATCTTAAAAATATTCAGTATATCATAAAATCCTCAAATGCTCCTCTAATAAAGTAAGATATACCAGTCATAACACGACTTCTAGGTTCTACAGATTTTCAGCCATATTAAGATCCAATGAAACAGCCAAGTGCCCTCTGCTCTGTACCTCAGACCTTTCCTCTGGGATGGCCCTAACACACAGATATCAAACCCCCACTATTGTTGTAACACTGCTAAATTTTACAGTGAAAAGTGTTATTCCTAGAGGTGGGCTGCTACAATGCCCATGTAGACAATCTGTGTGTTTTTATTCCCCCAAAAGCCTCTTTTTCTCCACAAAATAGTCCACCAGAAGCAAGTCAATTATCCACCTTACAGAGTCCCTCATCCCAGACCTACAAACAACAGCTCTGCCAGTGCTCTACAAGCAGTGACCATTATATCCCAAATATCACCACACAGAAGCATGAATCCATTCCAGGCCATTCTTCAACAGCCTTCCAGCTCACTCCCTGGTGCAGCTTCACCCCAAAGCCAGTGGCAGGTAAATACTTGGCAGGGCTGTGAAACATATCCTGCAAGATTTATCCATTACTGCCTCTTGCCATTAATAACCCTCCTGTCTGATTAAGAATGGATTACATTTGATCAGACACCACTGGATTCACAGCTAGGATGATGAGTTCCCAGAGTTTTACTTATGTGAAATACCAGTGGAGGCCAAAAAGCTGTTTGCCTAAAGTGGACTGGTTTCCTGCAGTTTTAGCCTATTAATAGCTCTCAGTGAAAAGAAGCCTCAAACTACTTTCCACTATTGCATTCAGTGATCTCCTTTTCATTTCCTTGGAATTAGGCAGGGTTCAATGCACTTGCTAGCACAAAGTTGCTCTGAGAAGGAAAAGGGCCCTACTCCTCCTTTGCTGGGAGGGAAGGCAACATCTGGGCCCAGATTTTGCACCATATACAACCTAGTAGATAGCGGCACCAAAATTTGTTAGAGTGAGTTCAGAAATCTCATCAGGATGGATGTGGAGAGACAAACCTCACCACCATGGGAGAAGAGAGGCACCTGAAAGAATCATCTCCCCAGTTCTGAACAACAGCCAGGCCACACTTGGTGTTATCCCAGAATAATTTACTCAAGGTAATCAGAAGATCCACTGTCAACCACACACAGATGCAGTAAAGACTTTCCAGTTACCAAATTATCCTCTTACTACTAGAGAATGACTTTAAAAATCCCTTAAGGTCAAGCACAAGAAGCACTTCCTAGTTCTATAATTAGCTTATGCTTCAATAATGTAGGGAGCCCGACTTTAGGCTTTAGCAGAACTGGGGTTTTAAATGAACCAGATCAACTGCTATCACTTTCTAGTTTGCGCCTAAAACTGGTGAGGAGAGAGAATTCTATCTTCTTACAATTCAAACCATTAAACTGTCAGCCTGGTACCTCACAGGTCCAAAGGTGTCACCTGCACAGGATGGCAGTGGTGGTGACACACAGCCACCTCTGCTGCCTCGAGGAGCCCAGAGCCCTGCATGGGAATGTATCCAGCCCCAGCAGTGGGGGGATTTGATGGGGGGCAGAGGGTAGCACTTAACAGTCACTGGCAGCCTCAGTCAACTTTTTATAGCCTAGAAGAAAGTTAAGGCTGTGAGGATCCCCACAGAGGGAGAGTACATGTGAAAGGGAATATTGATGTCTAACAGGTGCCAGATAAAAGGAAAATGGGTGGAAGGTGCATTTGCTCTTGCTTGGCTGAAGCACAACAAAGTGAGCTGGATTTAATCCACTGAGGCTTACAGAGACCCAAACAGGTTCATGTCTTCAGAGTTTGGAATTTAAGCTGCCCAAGACGACACATATTCATGCAGGCAAACAGTTACATGTGTGACAGCGCCTCTGTGCAGAGGAGTTAGAGATTTACAGTTATTTCTTAGACACAACTGAAGTGTGGCCAGTTCCTCAGAGCTGCCCCACACTCTCCTCTCACCTCCCCCAGGTACACAAAGCCTGAATCTGCTGCAAAGCCAGTGCCAAACCCCCAGGTGACCCTGTGCCAGTGTCTGCCAGGTGGGCTGTCAGAGCTCACATGAACTGCACCAGGACAGTGTTGGCACTGCAGCTGCTCCACGGCAGAGAGGCTTTGTTAAGTGTCAGGCAACGCCCCCAGACACTGAGGCATTCAAACTTTCCTCTGCCAGCTGCTACCCACTGCTGACAGCTTCAGCAAGGGAGCTGGAAAACAGAACAAACCATCTCCTGTCCTGCTGCAGCACTCAGCTACCACAGCAATGGTCACAGTTATTTCTCAGCCAAAGACTGCAGGTTCATGCAAGTGTCATTCACATCTACGGGATTAGAAACGCTTTCATGGCCTTCCTGGGTTAGTGTTGGCAAGCCTTTCCTTCCCATCCCTCCTGAGCCCTGTGCTTCTGGAAATCCAGAAAAAAATCAGAACACAAAGCATATTGCCCCTACTATCTGTGTTGAGCATACAGAGTAAACAAACAGAATCAATAGGAAAGTGAGATCAACAAAAGTCTTTTCAGTTTTAACAAATTAAGAGTCTAAATAGTACAAATAAGTTTTTTAAATTACTTATCCCAATATAGACCTTTGTCAGTATTTTATTGCAGTAAAATTCTATTGCCAGGGCCCCTTTATTGCAACATCAGTTTTAAAGCCTATTGAGTGAAGCCTGTTCCAGGAAAAGTTCTGCTTCAAACCTGATGGCAGACTGCAGTGACGAGCTGACAGAGTAGAACAGGACCCAGCCAGTGCACAGTTTGTGATGGTGAGCTGTCACTGCAAGGAGGTAACACCTTGCAAACTTCCTAAGTGCAGCATCTGTGCTTGCTTGTTGCTCCAGCCCAGGAAGTGCTAGATCCAGCTGTGTGGAAAACAGTTCTGTCCACTCTTGCAAACCTCACGTGGGGGCTGACCTCCCCTCCAGGATATGTGCATCCCCCAAGAGTGAAAACACAGGTCTGAACTGTCACCTTCCAGCTGCTCAGTGGCTCACAGCAAGAGGCTCAGACACAAAGATTTGAATTCACATCCTTTCTTTGTTCCAAGGCATCTCATGACTTCCCAAGCATGGGGAGGCAGCACACCATACCTTCTTCCCCAGGGAGCAAGACTCAGGAGACTCTTTTGACATCGTCTTGATGTGCATCCCTTCTAAGAGCCTTGCTCCACCTGCATTACTCATCCAGCTGCAATGGAAGTAATTGGGAGGGTAAAGTACAATTTGAGATGAACAAGGCTGCCACAGTCAGGGTGTCCATAACCAAATTCTCCCTTTGAAATGCAAACAACCCAGCCACTGTGATAGATCCAACCCACGTCTCGTGTCCTCTGGGGTGAGACACAGACCAGACTAGGAAATCCTGCAGCACCCATGCACCTTCTCTTCCATTTCCTCCATGGGAGCTTTGAATTTCAAGAGGGGCGGATCACCACTGGACACTGTGTAATACACTGAGGTCCCGTTGGAGCTGTAGGGAGAAGTCCTGGATTCCATTAACTGCGACTTGGCCTCGGCCACGTTCTCAGCAACTCCTGCCATGCCAGCGCTGAAGTGGGTGCTGAGGAAGGGGTGCTGGAGCAGCTTGGCTGCAGCTCGCTGCCGCTTCAGCTCCGCCAGCGTTTGGTGGTTGTGCTCCTTGTAGGTGCCCCAGAGCTGCGGCGCCTCGGGCAGCCCGGGGTTGCCGTAGGGCAGCACGTGCCCGGGGTTGCTGTCGGGCTCAGGGTGCATGCTCCAAATGTCCCCGTTGGAAAAGGTGTACTGGTAAGGGCTGGCAGATGCCATCAGTCCATTCTGGAGAGGGATCTCGGTGTCACACTGGGTGCTTTTGTTCGCTAGCTCCGGGAGGAGGGAGGAGTTCTCCAGCACTGAATTCTGTAACAACGAGACATGAAAGAGCATTTTCCCCCATTTCCCATAGCAGGGTTCATCCCTGTGACAACCTCCTAAGTCTGTTCACACTCAGCCTTTCTACCAGACAGGTGCTGCAGCACAAACACTAATTCCCCCACTAATGCTGTCAGGTCCAACCAGGAACTGTTTCCCAAACAGGAACCTTAACTCTGAAGGCCTCACACACACACAAAAATAATATGCTTATCTACACAAAATGACAATAACTTAATTTAAAACAAGTCACTGCAAAGCAAGTTTACAATTCTTTAGTGCTTACCAGCTTGTGAGCTTTAGAATGAAAGGCAGACACTATTTCTTTGGAGCATCCTAGTTCATTTTTATCTCAAAACTATGGATGCAGCTGTGCATCCAAAACAGGCTTTCCACTTGAGTGGGACATCCCAGTTTATACCAAACAAGAATATGGTCTTTTGCTTACACCTGGTGGATGAGGTCTACAAATTTTTCAGCCACCTTCCGCCCACTGCTACTGAAGCTGCACCACAGCCCTCCTCAGTGACTCCCATGAAAGAGAAGAGATTCCTTACAGGGTCTGTATTCTCCTGGTCAGACCGAGTCTCCCCAATTTCTCCAATGTGACCCGAGTTTCTTCCTTCTTCTGCTGCCCCCAGTTGCTGCCACACCATGGCCTCCTTCTCACACTCCTTCCTGTAAAGGTTTGTCCTGTCCGAAAGGCTGGCCCTCCTCACCACCTTCCTGTGGGACAGGGACAAGGGGCATCAAAGCTGTGAGCAGGACATGCCATTTCCTCTTAGCCTGTAGCTCTTCTCACCTCCTCCTCCCCCTCACACTTCTCAGCCTCTCCCTCTGGAATGGAACGTGGATTCGGCTTCCTGGCACCCACACAAAGCAAAGGCACTGCTGTGGATGCTGAAGGTGGGAGGAATTTTAAGGAGCTCTAAACTGGCACTGCAAATTTGTTTTAGAGCTCATGCAGGTCACCTTATGGACCTATTCTGCAACCAGTGGAGTAAATGTAGAAGGAAATGGCCCATGGACTGCTTAGGGAGCTTTGTGGTGTGCAGGACTGCTTTGGTGTCTAGAAACATCTCACAAAGACCTCTGCAAACTGGGTCTCAGCACTGCATCTTGGCCATGTGACATACTACTGAAAAGCTCAAGTTAACCCACTTGAAGCACTGATTTTCCAACACCACTTTCAGTGGTTTAACAGGGTAAATTCTCACCATTTGGTCCTGTGCTCTGTCTGGGCAGTTCTTAAACCACACCAGCACAAAACCATTCCCCCCCCCCCAAGAATTAGCACCTCTTCCTAGTGAAAAAACCACTCTTCAAAGGAGCTCTGCTTTCAGCAACCAAAGTGAGCTACTGCCTTTCATTCAGAAAGGACAGATGGGTTGTTCTCACTGATCTCAGGGTGCTCTGCAACCACACCTGGGTGGCCAGGCCAGTGGCCCAGGTGACCTGCAGGGAAGAGCAGAACTCACCCCCGGCTGCCCGTGCTGGAGGTCCTGCGGCTCAGGGAGGATTTGTGCCTCATCTGAGACTTCATGATCACATCGTGCTTGTGCTTCAGCTCCAGAAGCAGAACTTTGAATTCCTCCTCTTCACACAGATCTGTGGCACACACAGACCAAGCCCTTTGTCAAATAGCTCTCATTAACACCACATTACTAATTGTGCCTTCCTGGTTAGACACCCAGGTCTTAGGGCTGCACACAACAGCAGGGAGGCTCCCAAGCACAAGGGATAACAGAGGAAACACACAGCAGGAAGACTTGGTGCTTGGGATATGCCTTCTTCCTTCTTTTTATGAGCAGGAAGAAGCATTTTCTATAGTAAAGTGGTGCTTCAAAACTTCAATCCCGGTTAAAGAAACTTTAACTTTGATTCTAAAAGGATATCTAAAACATTATGTTAATGCTTCTGAAAGCACCATGTGGGGACTCCAGCCATTTCTTAAACATTTCTTTCTTTAAGCTTCATAAACTCACCTATTGGCATCTCATCCAAAGATGTCCTGGCACTCAAACTAGCCCCATGGGAGACAAGCAATTCAGCCATCTGCATCTAAAGAATGGAAAGGAAGCCAAGTTGGTAGAGGTATTTTAGGCAATTTAAGCTTTCCTCCCTAAAGCTGAAAGGTTGGAATAAGATGAGAAGCAGGTTGAACTTGCCTCAAATAACTCTGGTATGTGTGTGATGTTAAACACTGTTCCCACCATCCACCTGCATTGGCATGCTCTGCCTGAAATTTCTCAGCAGCCAGTTCTTTTTGGAGCCCATGGGATCTCCTCTGATGCTGTCCAGAGAGCCCAGCCCCAGTTCAGATTTATTCCATTTGCTGAGTTTGTCCAGGCAGGACGATATGCCACCCTCACACGTGACACTTACAGCAAAGTCCTTACCTGTCCCCAGAAAGCAGCAGCATGCAGAGGTTCCCAGCCATCCCAGTCCTTGACATCCAGGCTTGCCCCCTGGTCAAGAAGCACTTCAGCTGCATGCAGATAACCATTGGCTGCAGCTATATGCAGCTAGGAGATAAGGAACAGAGCATGAGCTGCCTGCAAGGACCACAAATGGTTTTATACACCGATTGCAGAGGATTTTCTTGGATAATGTTTGAGCCTAGAGCTGGACAGGCAGCACATTTCACACTGGGCAGATGGCACCAGGTCAGAAGCAGGTCATTGCTGTTATTAAAGCTCAGTATTGCCTGCATGTAATTCTGTTTGGAGAGGAAATTGCTTAACAGTTCTTAGAATAACTTAGATATATGGATGAGAAAAATAATGTATTCACATTTTAAATCAGGGGCTTTTAAGTGCTTTCCAGTCTGTAGGGAAAGCACCATCAAAACACGAGCCTGGAATGCAGAACATCATCCACTCTATGCCAGAAGAACATCTCCTCTTCCCCACTGAAGTGCTGTGGATGTGACTTTTTTGAATCAGATTTACAGCCTACTTTAGTCAGGACTTTCTCTGTGCAATTGCACTTCCAATCACACCATAATTATTTTCCCCGTTTGAAAGTCAAAAACATTTTAAACCTTGGCTACTTTAACTTAAGGGAGAATGATTTTTTAGATATTGGGTTCCAACTACAGCCACCACTTTGGAGACCATCAATAATGTTTGATTGTCAGTTCCCCAACTTCATGTCTCTGAAGATTTTCTTAATTGCAGTCTACTGTTGCATCTCTGAGCAAAACATTGACCCATGCACTGCTCTAAAGGGATTGACTCCACTCAGAGCTCCTCCTACTCCAGTTGTGCTAAATGAGAGAATCAAAGCTTCTTTTCCAAAAATTGTCATGAGGATGCCAACACACGGAGTTAAAACATCTGGAAATAAATCTTGATGCTTTCTGGCAACTCAATTAATTTCTACATAAATTTTATGCCACTTTCTAGAGGCCACATAAATTTATAAGGAATCAGTTGGGTGTGATAGAAAAGGGGGAACCCAGAGGTCGGCTTAAATGTATGTATATAATCCTTGTTAAAGGGAAAAATGTGTTAAAGAATAAGCTGCAATAAAAACTTCAATCACCCAAGCTTACCTTCAAGGGAGCCTGCCCTCCCCTTACACTTCTGGTATATGCTGAAGGTGACATTTAGGTTAAGAAACTGGAATGCACTGCCATGGCCTGGCCCTCAAACACACGAGCCAAGTGCCTGTAATCAGTTGGGTCTGGACCCAAGCATTAAATGGCCATGGCTGTATGAAATTCCCAGCACACAGGACCTCCTTACTGAACTTTCCCTAAGATAGGACTGCTCTAAACACGATTCAGAAGACACATTTGTGGGGTAAAAAGAGCTAGGATTGTTCAGCCTTCCCAGTCCCCGTGCAGACAAATCAGATGCCAGCTTGCTTTGTGCTGTACACTTGCCCTGGGTGCCCACCTCTGCCCAGGGCCAGGTGCCACCAGTGTGAACAAACAGTGGCCACTGACTCTGTGTGAGCCAGACCTACACAAAGCAGAAAGGAGGCAGGAAGTCTCCAGGGTTCTCAGCACTGCATCCTGCTCCTGGGAAAACCAGAGGGCTCTCACATCCCCTCCACAGGAGTCCAATCAGCCCATGAGAAGCAAGAGGCTACTGGGAGCTCTTCCAGGCCCAGTTCCCTGCGGGTCAGCAGATGTGGGACGTTCTCCTCTTAGTGACTTGCACCTGTTGATTTTGTGTAACTCCTGCTCCAGGGCAGGTTTCATAACCTCTGGGCTGAAGGAAAGCAAAACTGAAGGCGCTGCAGTTTCACTCACCAGCGTAGCACCTTGGGCATCAGTCCTGTTCAGGTCTTGGCCAGTGGCAAGTATGTCATGAATGTCACAGATCATGACCTGCTCCGGAGCAGCTCTCATCTCATTGATCCTCTCCTGGGTAATCCCTGTTAAAATTCCAGTTAAAAGAGGACAGTTGGAAAGGTTGAGTAAAATTCTCTGCTAGTTGAGTAAAACAAGACTTATGATCCTGGTTGATATGACCCCACATCCTTCACCCTCATGATCTTTAGGAATCAGAATAACCAGACAGTCAGGTCCCAAGAAATTATGCCAGGAGCAGCTCTCTGCTTTCCTCCAGAGGCCAATCAAGAGCTGAGAAACAGGGTAATTTTTAGTACCACATTGACCCATTTCTGTATTTTACATAAACTCAGTCTCCTTACCTTGATAGGCCATGCAAGTCTCAATGACATCCAGGGTTGGCTCATCTTCACAGAGGTCATATGGCATGTTGCCATCTGCATTGACTGCCAACAGGTCTGCTCCACTGCAAGGGGAAAACTGAGTTACACCAGCAAGGACCTCAGACATCCTGCAGCAGACAGTGCCAAACACAGGGATAAATGCTTAGGGA
Organism: Euphonia xanthogaster; assembly: GCA_034509185.1. NCBI lineage: Eukaryota > Metazoa > Chordata > Aves > Passeriformes > Fringillidae > Euphonia > Euphonia xanthogaster. The sequence continues at coordinate 4,048,688 of JAYDZK010000070.1, read as the reverse complement.
AAACTAACTGGGATTTGATAGTTGCCCAAATGCCTTCAAGGTACATATGAGATAAGAAAGATTTGAAGCAAAGCTATGGAGCTATGAGTGGAGAAGATTAATTCCAGAACTGGATGAAAGGCAGCACACTACACCTCCTTCCTGAGTCAGTAACGCCGTGTTCCACATCTGCTCAATTTTTATAACCTCCAAAAATCTCCTAACCCAAGTGGGAACATCCTCCAAGGGATGCTTGACTGCATCCTCTTCGCTCCTTCATTATACAGTCAAAGAAGAGCCAAATTTTCAGTGCTTGTGTCCCAGATGACAGCACCACTGGGAGAAGTCTCCCTCCCTGGGGAGAAGCAGCAGGCACAGCTGTGCAAGGCAGCAGGTTAATACTCCCAAAGCACCAGCACTCTGGCAAAGGGGGGAGAGGGCTCTATACACAGGCACAGCTATCTGCTCCAGGCAGGATTCACCACAGGTGCTCGTGAAACAGCTCAAAACACACCTGGTTTCCTCCTCCTTGCTGGCAAGTCTAGGAAGACTCGAGCTTTTGGGACTCGGTCAAGCACCCTGTGTCACCACCGGGGATCAAATATTGCAGGAAGTTTAGTGATCACTAATTAAGACCCAATGAGACAGGTCACAAAGTTCACCCAGGTGTCTGAGTTACTCAAGCACACTGCTGCCCTCCTACACCAGTGTCTGCTTGACTGGGGCTAGAAGATCTGAAGTGCTTTTTAGGAGCTTGAGGGTGGATCCTGCTGCAATCCCAGCAATCACAGTTCCACAGGCACACACAGACACACCAGAATACAGGCAAAAAGGGGCAAAGTTTGGCCCAGTCTCCAGAAGCTGCACAAAACTGAGCCTAGTCATCCAGGGTTTTATTGTCTCCTGAGCCTTTCTGCTCTTCCTCTTTCACTCCCTTCTCCCCCAAGCAGGAAGGACTCCCATGAGCAACCTGAAAGCAGGAAATCACCACCACTGCTGCAACCTCCCAACATCCTAAACAGTCTCAGTTTCCATCCACAGAAGCTGTGGGTAGAATGAGACCCACAGAAAGGACAGACACAAAAAGCCACCTACTGCTGGATGAGGATCTTCACCAGGTTGATGTGGCCACATGTGGCTGCTGCATGCAGTGGAGTCCACAGCTCGTTGTCCTTGGCGTTGACGTTGGCCCCGTGGTTGAGGAGGAGCTTGACTATGTCCTCATAGTTGTCTATGCAGCACTGGGGAGGAAGAAATAAAGACAGATTGGGGTTTTTAAACTTTGGGAACATGAGGGTTCATACCTGCTCAGCTGTAAAATAATAAAAGAGCACTTGGACATGGAGACCTACTTTATCCTGCACTGCTCGGCAAGGAGAGTTAAACATCAAATTGAGTCCCGGGTCAAAAAGGCAGAACACCTACACTGGACAGCCCAAAGGGTCACTGATGTTTTCCAGGGCCTATTCTGGCAGAACCAGCAGGGAATAACAGCAAACACACTCACAGCTTCTGTTCCACTGGGTCTTCCATATTCAAGAGCAAACATAGCAGAAATTCAATGTAACCAGTAGAACCACATACCAAGGGATGAGCTGACAAGCTGACATTCCGTTTTCTTAGGGAGAATCCCACACACTGGCATGTGATGAGCAAAAGTCTTCTCAGGAACTCACGCTACCTACCACAGTTATCTGGGGAGGCACAAATTGGATTCCCAGAATTATGGGGCACTTTGCAGGGCACTTTTCACTTCCTGAAAAAAACAGTTTCCTTCCTGCATTTAGAGTACAGCCCAGCAGGCCAGAAGGGCCTCAACCTCCTTCCTTTGGTGAACGTGGAATTTGCCCTTTGATCCACCTCTTGTTCACCTCTAGAGATGAATGTGCATGTGATAAAGACATTAAAATAAGATTTATTCTTGTGCAAGAAGGCTGTTTGTGGTCTGTGCATTGCTGCAGACCCACACAGCTCAGCACACAGTACAGGCTGTTAATGGGGCTGAATTCCAACAGCCAACAAACATTTCAGCAGCTGAGTGACAAGGACCTTTCAGGTATTTCTGTTTTGTTCACTATTTGTACATGGAAGTGGGGTTAAAGTCATGCCTGTCACACAGCCAAGTTATCACAGAAGTGGAAGGAAGTCACATTCACTGTAAGGAATGCTAATGCAGCCACTGAGGGGCTTCTCTGTGCTCAGGGATTCAGTTAATTCCAGCGGATACAAAGCTCCCATCAGAACTCCCAAATGCACCTTTACAACCTCTCAGTGGGCAAGGTGGGATTCTCCAGGCTTCAGAGCCTGGCTGGGAAAGCAAGGAGGCTGTCAGTGTCTCTCTGAGTGCAGGATAACATCTCTTTGGAGAGGTGATGGTGGTGGGACCTTTTGTTCTTCCAGGAGCCAGTTTGCATTTTTAAACAAACATTCATGCAGCTTTGAAGAGAGCGGGTAACTGGCAAAAGAATCCAAAATCCCAAGTCAATGGGGGCATTCAGAGCAGGGAGCTCTGGCCAGAAAGCCCTGAGTGCTCGTGTGACAACCACACCACTGTTGTCACAGGCAGTGGGGGTGGCAGCTGCCAGGCACGGCCAGTCCCACGTGCCTGAGACAGAACAGAAAAACCCTTATGGAAACAGCACAGGGGCTCCACGGAAGGCCACAGACCTACACACCACTACAGCAAGTCTGTATTTCACTGGTGATCAGCTACTGCCATCTCATACTGACTTTGGAAGTCCCTGAGCCTACAGCGAGCTGCAGCAGGTTCTTCAAGCATCTTGTGCATCATTTATTTAAATCACTTTCAAACCTCATGGATTGCCAAGGTCTCCAAATTTGAGTTTATCTGTTTGAGAATTTAGAGCCCAGTCCTACCTACAAAAATTAACGAGTGGGGGAAATGCTGTTCACATGTGAAGTCCAGCCCTGACCCTGAGTTCTTATTATCCCTGAATAAAATCTGGGATACAGCAAGATTTGATCTCAGTTTGCTCCCCAGGAAACCAAACTGCCAGCACAACATGGTGAGGTTTCACTGCTTTAACAGAGGAAAAAAAAAAAACAAATCTAAGAGGTCTCCCTGCTGGAGCTGGCCAGGTTGGCTGAGTGGGCAGCAGGGAGGTGTGAGCTCCTGCCACGCCTCACCTGATGCAGCGCAGTTAATCCATCCTCATTGCACAGGTCGGGGCTGATGTTGCTCTTCAGCAGGTAACACACTGCAAGGCAAGGACAGAGGAGAGTCAGAGCAGCCACCCTGCCACATCTCGTGCTCCCAGCCAGCCCTGGACAGTTCAAGGCAAGGCATTTCACACCATCAGTGTGGGCAGAGCTGCAGAGCCACAGGCCCAGCGCTGGCTTGTCACCGCAGTGAGAGCAGAGCCTTCCTGGCTTTATCCAGCAGAGAGCACCAGCACACAATTTTCCCCCAGCTTCCTTCCAAAGGAGACTTAGCACAGTTACAATTTTCCTTCAGTTGTGCTGGAACAGTCTCCATTTTTGTAGTGTGCTTGACAATGATTGCAACCTCTGCACTCTGTGGCCCAAGAGAGCCCAAAGGGGATTTTGGGGTCCCGAGTTACAGCCATGGAAGAGATTCCTCCCACCATGAGAGGGATGGTGCCTTGCCTCAAGAAGTAATCCATCCATTCAGGGCCCTGCCACACTGAATACACCAGGGCTGCTTTGGACACTTCACTTGAGCTGCTGGGTGTTTGGAGAAAGCTTCCCAAAGGCTTCAGTTTTTAATCACTGCTTTGGAGGGGGAAAGGGTTACGTTTATTCCATTAAAATGCAAATTTCTGAAACACATGAAAAGTCATTAGCCCCTAGGTGAAAAATTTGCACAGGGCAACAGCAACAAGGTTGGCAGAGGGCATAAATTAACAGCAACACCAGAAACTCTTCAAATTCAACACTGCTGACAGATCTTGATGATCCATGCCCATTTTCTGTTGTTTCCTTGCTTACTCCCTGTTTTTTCTCCAGAGATTTCACTAGCTAATGCTTTTCCTACCTCAAATGTCACTGACAGCACGAGCACAAGCCAGAGGTTCATAATCACCTCCCCAGGGCCAGAGCAGCAACGGATATTCACGTCACATCTGATTTGATGGCAGGCATGCAAGCACTGAGTGAAACCAGAGCTGCACAACCAGGAACACCGACAGAGCTAAAAGGGCAATAACTTTCCTCAGAGCTGAAAATCAAAAATACTGCAAGGCTGCTCACTCCAGAGCATCCTGCAGCCTCTGATCCCTGTGCTGCTGTCAGGGGGAGCTCTTTCCCCAGCACATCCACAGGGAGAACCATCTGCAGGGCTGTCCCTGGGGACAGAGCACTTCTGGCACGCAAAACAGAACATGGAAAACACACCCACCATGACATCAGTGATGATTTATGAGGCTTTGTTTAAAAGATCTGGAAAAGGCACTTGAAAGAAAGGCAAATCGAAAGCAAAGTGAAATTTTGATTGGAAGCCACTGCTCTGACGTTATCACAAAGGAAGGCAAAACCAGGCAGAAGTGAAATAAAACACCTCACATCACAGAATTGTTTCACCCAACTCAAAATGAATGCTTGGATTTACTTTTGCTGGAAGTAATTTCAAGGCATTGACACCTGCTCGATGAGACTGCTGCAAAAAAGCAGAATACAGCAAAGACAAAACTCATCCAGCACCACAGTGAATCCAAAGCCTTTTTTTTTTTCCCAGCTCAAAGGCCAGTGCAGGAAGCCCACGCCTACACTGGACTCACAGCCCCAACACTTGCATGCTGAACAGTAATAAGAGCACTGAACCTCAGCCAGTATATCCAATTTAATGACTCTGCTTCTACTGTTTCTGGCCAGCCCCGAGCTCCTGCTCTCCTAATCCGAGCTGAGTGATAGACGAGTCATCCACCAGTGGGTCTGCTTGTCTCTTATTTACCTTGGATGCTCTGCCATTAGGGTTTTAATTCAATCTCAGTCAGTTAAGTGCCATTGTGTACTAATGACACACAGCTCCATAATCATGTTTTGCCTGATTATGGAGATTTGGACAAGTAGATGCTGGCAAATTAACCTTGTAAGTGCTGTCTCCCCATGGGAAGAAGCAGCAGCATAAATCCCAGCTTGTTACAGAGTTTTGTGTCAAAGGCACTGTGATCATGGCTTGACAGAGCTTGTTAAGAGGCCCTGAAGGGTTAAGATTCAGAGAAGTTTTAATCTTACCCTAAAGAAGCTTTGAATTCTTCCCTAACCCCTGCAGCAGCCCTCGTGTTCCCAGTGCACCTCCCCTTGGCTCCCTTCTGCCCTCAGGACAGGCTCACCTTACTGCCCAGTACCTCCCAACACACTGAAGACTGACAGCCACAAGACACCAGAAAGGGCTCAGAAAAGTCAGATAATGCAGCCAGGCATGGGTGTGGTACCACTGAGTCCAGGCAAACAAGGCATGAAGAAGAGATCAGACTGCTTTCTGTCCAGTCCTAAGCTGAAGACTGCACGTCAGGGCTCAGGAAATGCATTCCAGGGCTCGGCAGGGGAGCACAGGTCAGGCAGCAACAAGCCTTGATCCCTGCTCACCAGCCCAAGTTCACAGCAGAACACAGCCCCATCCCTGCTCACCAACCCAAGTTCACAGCAGAACACAGCCCCATCCCTGCTCACCAGCCCAAGTTCACAGCAGAACACAGCCCCATCCCTGCTCACCAGCCCAGCAGCAGGGCTTGGGGTGGCAAAGAGCAGCTCCATCACCCCCTCTCCCTGTGAGCTGCAGAGGCACATGGAGGGAGGACTTGGACACCTTCTCCATGCCCACTCCACAGGAACAGCCCTTCTCAAACAGCCAGGAAGAACGAGTCCTCCTTTCTGATAAACTTCAGGAGAAAATGTGCCTTTGTGGCTTATCCAGTTCCCTAAGAATAGGAAAGGGGAGGCTCATCAGTGATGCTGTGCAGTGCTGGGAGCTGGACCCTCACCTGTGGCAGTGCCACCGACCTGCTCTGCTGCTTCACACACAGCATCACTTACAGCGACCTGAGCGTGCAAAATGCTTCTCTCTTCAAGCCCTGCTGGTGTGCCTCGCTTCTCTGCAGAGCCCCACACCTTCTCCCCCACCTCCAGGCGTGACTGAGGCTGTCCAGGTAGGAAGCCAACCCTTCACTCCCAAGGACACAGATTAATCCCCCAGCACCAGCTGATCGCCTTCTGTCGGCTCAAGCCTCAGCCTGCGCTGGTGGAAGGACAATCCCGCCGTGCTCGTGGAACAGCACAGAAATGAGCCCTCTGCAAGCCCCTGAGCCCCACAGAAGGGGCTCTTTGGGGTCACATCAGCGTGTTCAGCAGCAGCAGGCTCCACACTAACACCTGATTAACTTCTTAGAGAGCTCAGGGCCAAAACTGCTGAGCCCTGTCAGAGCTGCGCGCTGCACGTGGGCGGAGGCAGGTGGGGAGCAGGGGCTGGGTGCTTGGAGATTCTTCATTTCACATCGAGCACAAGTTGTGGGAAGCAGTTCCAAAAGCTTGGCAAATGAAGGAATGAAAATGATGGCAATAAGAGCTGGGTGAACAAATTGTTGTGAATAATTCATTGCAAATTGTATTAACTGAGCGATCACTCAAATGTATTTTCCATTATTCTCCTTGCTCTGCCTATAATTGAAACTCTCACACACCAAGATGGTGTACATTAATCTTCAATTTCTATTTTATCATTCACATCTGTGCTGTGTTAAATGGAAAAAGCTCCCACAACAGCTGTAAAAATACAGCCTTGGTTTTAAGCCTCCCTCCATCAGATGTCCCGGGGCAGCCTTAGAAAGATTCTCCTCCCCAAACATAGCAAACCACTTCTCAGGAGCTCCTTTTCCTCCCAGCCTCACTTATTCTCCCCATAAACTAAAAAGCAGGGGAAAGGCAAAAACAACACTGCAAAGGTCCTAAGGAAAATCCAACACAGGGCAATCGACTCTCCAGCCTGAAGAGATGTTGCAGTGCTATCATTTTTTATTGGTGTTACTTCCTAATGATTTTGCTCTAGAAACAGCTTTTCCAGAACAGTTCTTAAACCAGATGAAGGAAAAAAAGGCCTCTGTTAGTGCAGTTTCCCCTAAGTCAATAAGCTACACCATAAAATCCTGGATACTGTTACACTCCCATCTATACCAAGCACTTGCATACCTCAAGCATTAATAACTCATAAGAGGAAAAGCCAGCTGGAACTGATATGGATATCATGGAGGGATTAAAAAAAAAATCTAACAGACACCTTCCTGATAGGAGGTCCTGATTCCTCCCAAAAATATATAATGGCAAACTGCCTCTCCTGGCAAGCAGGCTTACCTGTGTGCTCCAAGTTTACGTACACACACAGGCCATTACTCTGCAAAAATCCAGGTTTGTCTCAATCTTTTTTACTCAACAATTTCTCTTTTAAATCATCCAAACTCTTCAAGTTCACCTTTTGGTGAAGCAGACACTTTCAGGCCACCTTTAAAAGGTGGGGTGTCTATGACAGTACAGTAATTTCTGTATGTTCCCACATGACTTCACTGCATATAATGAAGTTTCACTTGGGTTAATAAACCATTTTTACACATTGCTCCAAGTCCCTTTCACCCAAATGCAGCTTTAGTCAGAGACCCAGTGTAGCAGAAGCAGCTCCTTCCAGCATTATTTGTAGTGACATACACACAGGGGTGTTGGCAAATATCTGCAAAGGCTGATCCCAGCCTGCCAGGCATGGGACTGTGGAGGAGTTCAGCTACTTCAAAGCTGCATGTTTACTGCTGTGGTTGTGCAGGGATATTTATTACCCAGGAGAAACAATGCCAGGAAAACAGCACTGAAGCTGTGAGTGCTCTGCCAGCTCCCTAGCCCAGCATACAATGATACTCACATTTTACAGCACATCTAAACTCTGAGCAATAACAGGATGAACTCACTCAGCCTTATCCTCCACTCCCTGCAATGTACAACTGATAGCCCATGCTGCTCCATTGATAAACTCCACAGCTCCCTAAAGCTTTCTGAAAGACAGAAAAACCCCTCAGAAAGCAAAATGCCACACTCAGCTTCAAACACAGAGTACACCTAAAAATAAATATGGCCCAGTTTGCCTGCTGAGCCAGCGGCCGAGACATCCCATCCTGATTGATCACTGAGCTTTCTCAGGAAGGTTCAAAGCCTGTTAAACACTTCCCACCCAGTTTATAGCCAGGCACACACACTGCTTCTGATATACCCACAAAATCTGGCAAGTCTGGAGAGAGGCCAGCAGAGCCCCATCTGCTTGGTGCCACATTCAGGGCCAGGCACTCTGCACGCAGCCACACTCAGTCCAGGGGCTGCTTCTCCCAAGGAAAATCTATTTCTGACTTTGATGCTTCTTATTTAAGAGGGCACAGCCCTCCTCAGCCCTGAGGAGCCTGTTTTCCACAGCAAGCTCCTCCTGCATGGTTGGGGGCCTGGTTTATACAAGTTTTATACTGACAGCAAGTCAGTAAGTTGTACATTTATTTAATGCATAGAGTCCAATTCCTTCTCCCCCTGTTTGTGCATATTTCAATCCATTTTTGCTTTATGCTGTCAGCCCTTACCCATCACTGCAGCATCACAGCAACAAGAGCAGTGCTACAAAGGGACAGCCTCCTACAGCTGCTTCTCAGATGGGTGGGGACAGCCCCCCCACCCTCCTGCATCCCACATTTTTCTTGTTCTGCATGCAGGACTTCAAGCTCTGATAATCCACTTAGTGCTAGTGATGATAAAGCATCTTTCCTCAATGGCTGCCATCCACCTGGGATTACTGGGATAAGGAAATGTGTGAGTTACCCATCTGCAGCCACAGTGCTTGAAGGGCGTAGCAGAAACAAAGCCAAATTTAATTCAGTCAGGAAAATAAAAATTAGAGGATGCTGCCATCTGACACACCTTTGTAAGGATGTAGTGTCATGTTCAAAAGTATCCTGATCCTCTTCTCATGTCAAGCCAACAGTGAAATTGGTCCACACTGGAAATGTTAAATACATAAAGCAAAATTAAAGTCAAAGGTTACTTCCCTGGCTTCCCATTTGTCATCTGGTATTGGAAGAATAAATAAATCATTTCGGGATGGTTTTTAAACAGATGATGGGATTTGAAAGGGATGAGTGTTTTATATAACCTTTGGGCTCAGCTGCCTTCAGCAGGATTGCTGTGGGCAGGGAGCCAGGAAAGCAGATTCCCCAATATCACCGTGACAGAAACACCTGGGCTGCAGCAGAGCCTCCTCTCTCTTTAGAGGCATTTCAGAGTAGTTATTTGAATGGTCCTGATTTAAAGAGTACTAAAAAATAGATTAACTCAGACTTTGGGAGGCATGGACCAAGCAATGCAAGGCCAAGTTTCCCAAGGATGACTCAGGAGCTTGGCACCAGCAGAGCAGCGCTGGCTTTCAGGGTGTGAGAGCTCCCAAAGGGAATGGTCCTGCTGAGGTGGAACCACACGAGTCAGTGGCCTGAGCAGGGAACAAAAGCACAAGGAAAGGGATGATGGACAGCCACATCCTCCAGCAGCAGCTCCAGGGGCACTTGCACCCCCCATCTCCTGAGATCACACCTGGAATTTTGGGTTTGGTGGGCCCAAGCAGGTGAGCAACACATCTCAATTTAATTTAAGATTCAGGCAGAGCGAGACAAAGGGCACCTACAGAGCCAGAAACTCAACCAGGACCTCCTGTTCTCCTACTCCTCTGGCTGCTTCCAGCCTTCTTCCTACAAAAAGCACTTCTTGGAAGTCATTACAAGACAAGCAAATCCATTCAGACAACAAAAAATCAACACTACATGTGCCTTTTATCTGAGCAGCACAGAGGATCTCACTTGAATACGAGTTCAGAAACAACTTTTGATGTGTTGGACCAAAATCCATCTACTGAGACATGGAGGACTCAGCACCTGTCTGTACTAATCTTATTAGAAATTAAGTCTTTCAGGGTACTAAAAAGGAAATGCATCATAAAAATTAATTGGCTTTAACAGAAATGACAGCCTGAGAAGTGTTTAGATAAAAGGGAGCAATGGTGTCAGGAGGGAAACTTCTGCAGCTGTCTGTGAAGAGCTTCCCCAGCCCCATTAACACAATAACCTAACAGGTGATCAGAGGAGCAGGATTGCAAAGGCCCCCTCCAACCTCCACACAGAGCCAGGCTGCCAGGATTTGCAAGAGGATACTCTGATGTGCTCCGTGTAGCAGGAAATAGCTCCCATTGCCACTTGAAAGTGCTCTTAGGTTCCAGAGCCAGCAGCCTCTGCCCCAGCTCGTGTTTCAGGCATCCTCTGGCCTCAGCTGAGCAGCTGTATGCTGACCTGAACCGCAGGAACGGTTTAAGAGTTTCAGTGATAAAACAGGAAACTTTCTACTCAGAGTAACGGAAGAGAGGTTGTGCTGGAGGGTGGGGAAACCCAGATCTGCTTCTCAAGCTGCCCTGAGTTCATGCTGAACAATTCCCTGCACTGACAGCCTGCTGACCACATCCCAGGAGCTCCTGGCAGGGCTGGGCTCTCCTCCTCTGCCCAGCACTCTTGTTCTGTGTTTCTCTAACCACGCTCTGCTCTTCACAGAGCTCTGGTCTGTTCTGTCCTTCTGCTCTGGCTGTTTCAGTACCTGCTCCACTCTGACCTCAATCAATCCTGCTTATTGGGGCTTTTTCTCTCCCCACCTCCCAAGTTGTCTCTTTTTGGTTTAGGATGAGTACGGTGGGGATGGAGATCTTTCAGAGCTACAGATCCACATCACACCCACAGGTCTGCTCCCATGGATGGCTGCACTCCTGCCCCAGGCTGCCCCAGGCCCTGCTGTGAACACCTGCAAGGGCCTGGTGTGCCAGTGTGAAAAATGTGTATTTTATGATTGGCTTTTCGCAAATATTAAAATGAATATTAGGTGTGTTATGTTAGAAAGTGATGCTGTGTTAATTTTCTTAAGTAGTGTGTTAAACGTAGTTTAGGTTATAACATAATGTTAAAGTAGAAACTTTGTATGTGAGATATTTTTCTAAGAAAGGAATGAGATACACCAGATAGCAGCCACAGGACACCTAAATCTTTCAGAGAAAGAGAATTTATTGCTCCATTATCAGAAGAAATGAACTTCTTCCTGCCTCACTCAGCCATGAAGGTGCCGTCAGGATTCAGAGGCAGAAGCTGACACTGCCCAGACAGAATCCTGTGTTTGAATGGAATTTATGCACCATGTAGGAGGTGGATGAATATGCAACAGGCTGTTGCTTTTAAGGGTTAATCCTCTGTTAACCTGGGTCCTTTTTTGGGCTTATTTTACCCAGAAAAGGTACCCAGACTGTCCCTAACTCTTTGTTTCTGTTGTCTCATATTGTCCTAATCCAAACTGTCCAAATTATTATTACTATAATTGTATTGCTATTTTCATAACCATTTTATTATCATTAAACTTTTTAAAATTTTAAAAACAAGTGATTGGCATTTTTTCACACCAGGACACGTGCCCAGCTCTGTGTGACAGGGCCACAGCAGGAGCTGCTGCCAGCCCAGATGTGCCTCACACCATTACCCACCTGGGAGACCACGAGGGACATGCCAGCAGTTAAAGAGTAATCTGCTAAAACCTCAGCTCCTTGGCACTGTTTCTAACTGGAAATGCCGTGCAGTGTGGGAAGGGATTTGTCTATAAAAGCAGAAAATCACCTCCCCACACCTCCTTTTCTAATATCAGATAAAGGCAGAATATGGTTTCATTTTCAAAACCAAACATTACAGAAAAAACTTTCATGCAAGTTCAGCAGCAACCTGAACTTTACCAGAGAAGCACTGGCAATCCTTAGCAACCCTTTTGCAACCTGCAATTATTCAGCAGGAAATTTTACACATTTCAGAGATTTGAATTTCAACAGCACCTTCCATCCAGAGATCTCCCAACATGCAGCTGCCCTTAGTGGAGTGAGCTCCAGGCTATCTCCTGGGTTTTCCAGTCAGTTTTTGCCTCGTTTCACAGCTGTGACATCTCAGCCCAAGTTAGACCAAGGCTCTGGAGGCTCAGGGACCTTTCTTTGCCAAGGTGACAGTGACAGTCCACGCCACAGCTGTGACACTGCCCTTGAGCCCAGGTCCCAGCTCTGCCCCTTAAGCACAAGAAAACTCTACTCTCCCCCATCCTTTCTGCTTTTCAGAACTGGACAAAGCAGCTGAAACCTCAGTGCTAACAGCAATTTTTTATCCCTACTCTCACATGCCCAAGTCCAAGTTTGCAATTTTTAAGGGCTGATCAAACCTCACTATTCCCCCAGAGTTTCCACTTCTCTCTGAACCTTCATTTCAGCACCTGTCACCCAGACAAATCACACAGGCCACAATTTATTCTTTGTGTTAACAAAGCAGTGCACTCAGATTTGCTCTCCAGGTCAAACACCTCCAATCCCAAAGCAATCCCCAAAGTCCAGTGTCCCTTGGTTACCAACAAACTCTTCTCAGAGAAGTCAGCTTTAGCTGTGAACATCACCACCAGAGGCATTCAGCCCTGCAGGGAAACCAGCTCATACATGTGAGAGTGGAATCCAAAGCTAGCACCTGAGCTTGGCAGAAATGCAGGTTTTTCACAGCTACAGTGGTGCTTGCAATAAATGAGGCAGAGACTGCAAAAAAAGCCTTCAAATTTGGTCAAAACAAGCAGGCACACAGCCATACAGCCTGGCCTGGCCTACAACCTGACTGTGAGTGCTGTGCACACCTTGTTTTAATAATTATCTCACCTGTTCCATCACACGAAGGTGACAACTGTCTCAAACAGCTTCTGCCACAAGCTCCACATGATTTCTGCTTGCCACCACTTGGAGAAGGAGAAGATGAGCGTTCCCAGGTAGGGTGATGCAGCTCTGTGACTGCTGGGAGGCAGCTCCAGAGCTTGACAGGTCATTCAGACCTTAGAAAGGCACAGAAAAGCCCAACTGGCTGTCTTCACCCACCCCTGCCCTGTGCACAGACACCAAAGGGCAGCCTCATGTGAACTCAGGACAGCTTTTGCTGCCAGCTCTCCTCTGCTGAGCTTGCAGCACTTTGATGCAGAGAAGAAAGGAACTGAGCACAGGCTGGCAGCACTTTCCTTTTTCACCTCACTTTCAAAAGCCATCTCCATCAGCTTCCATCTTTCATCTGCACAATACAGCCTGAACCCAGCAAACCCCTTCAGATCAGTGGTGGGCAGAGAGAGAAAAGCTCTCCATTTCCTGGCAGGACAACAAAGATGCTCCCTCTCGAGCAAGGAGAGGTTTGGGGTCCAAACCTGCAGCAGCTCAGAGTGGAGCTCAAGCTCGGGACTCTACCAGCCTTTGGGGCAGCCTGAGAGCCTTTTATTTAACATAAAGAGGAAAAGAACTGAAAGTCTCCTCCAGAAAGTGCTTTGTCTTAGTGCTTCAGGCCAGGTCACTGATGTGAGATGAGCACTTCAGTCTCTATGCATACACTGATTTATTTCTTCTTAATTCCTTGCTTTGTTTTTACACGCTGAGCTGATTATAATTATATGTATTATGCATTAGCTGAAGATATTGCTGTAATATATATTAACAAAACACATAGTTCAAACCACCAAATTAAAAAATACGTCATTCCTGCAGCTCCTACCCAGGTTTAAAGCACCCCACTTATCAGAGCAGTAGCTCTGAACACTGAAGCCACAGCTCCTTGATGCTGGGAACAAGGAGATACAGGCAACAGCAGGGAGCAGAGAGAGCACACTATATCCCACTTGGAATCATAGAATTGCTACGGTTGCAAAAGACTTCTAAGATCATCAAGTCCAACCACCTGTTGACTTCTCTCCCTTCATCCCTGTGAGAGGGCCCTTATCCTGGGATAAAAGACACGTCTCCAGTCAGAACTGCAAGTGAATGCCTCCCCCAGCCTCTGCAGCAAGAGGCACCTCAGAGGAGTTCTACTTTTCCTTTCTGCACCAGGGGAGAACAGCTTCAGTTTGCCAAAGTATATCACATTTCCCAATAAAATGGCCGTTTGCAAAATAATTAACAGCCATTAAAATTCCCCATTAAGTTTTGCCACTAGCAACAGCAGGACCATTCTCCTCCCAGCAGCAGTGAAAACTCTGCTTATTTCTGTAGTAAACCCGGTGCTGTTAATGAGCCATTTTATCCCATCCTGTTTGTTTCTGAAAGCTCCCTCACCAGCAGATCCCTCTTATCAGGGAGTTTTTCATTACATATTTAACACTACAAGATCCTGAGTGCCATGGACCACCTTGGAGCTGTCACAGAGCAGGAATGGTGACATCCATCTTCTGGGCATCAATGGCAGACTGCTCTGAGCTCACTGCTCCCCTTACACCGAGGAGTAAAGGGGGAGTAAAGGGGCCTCCTTACCCTTTCCTGCCATGCTGCCTGAGGAGAACAGACTACATGATCAAATTAACTAAAATAACCCCAATTTTGAACATTAAGGCAAGAGGAAATCCTGGCTCCAGCTTTGCACCATCCCCCATCAATTCTGCAGTCTAATATTTTGACTTGAATATTTACAGGAACAACAAAATGCTTTAGTAGCTCAACCCACCTGGGTAAGTTCATTAAAGTAATTAATGCTGAAGTGGCTGCTTACAGCTCTGCTGACAGCACTAATTACAGGCTGCAGAGGTGGATCCCAGTGACAGCAAAGGAGCTGGCATGGGGATGGGCAGATGTGCAGCCCTGTGCCATCCCAGGGCTGGACCCAGCACTCCCTGGATCCTGCTGCTCCTAACCCCAACATTCAGCAGCCCCAGCACTGAGTGTAACTGAGCATCTCCAGCAGCTTCTGCTGTTTTCCTGCAGGCCAGCACCCAGCAGAAGAGACCTGGAGCATCCTCCTAAAGACCTGTTTGAGAGCAAGCCCTCCATGAGCAGGAGTGGGGCTGGCTAGCCAAGGGGACAGGGCCCTTACAGAGGAGAGCAATCCAAGCAATCCAGGTGTTCTGGTTCCTGGAAACATCACAGACTATTTAATCTCCTGTGAAATGAAGTGGGAGGGTTGTACTGTCCCTCACTAAACCGGGGTGGAACATTCCTCACACAAGAAGTCCTGTCCTGAAGGCATGGGCAGAGACCCCCACGTGTCAGTGTGACTTGTGCCAGGAGCACCTGTGTCTGTTTTGGGAGATGCAGGAGATCTGATCCTCATTGCTGGATCTGTGATCAAGCACAAGATCCCTCCCCAGCTGTTTTGGGTTTACCTTTGTCTGGGAAAAACACAGGCTTAGAGAAGATGATTATTTTTCCAGTCAGTTGTTTGTAAGAAATGCTTTTGATATGTTTCCCACATTTCACAGGCTGAGGCAATCCCACTCCAAGCCTCCATCAGCACCCAATTAGTGCTACAAGAGAGGAATCCTGTTTCTTTCTGTTCATCTGATCACACAGAATCATTCCCAGGCAAAGGAGCCCATCCCACCAGGAGCATCCAGCGAGGCTGGATCTCACAAGCAGCTGCAACCAGTACAGTTGTATAATGGAAACCTGACCTACAAACCCTGAACCAAATTCTGCTTGTCCCCCTTTGAGAAGTGAGCACGTGAAGGCTGCACACATCTTCTGCCCTGGCTGCTGCCACCTCCCACAGCTGTGATTCCAGCTTGGCTCCACATCCCAACAGGACTGCTACCTCTCCTCCATCCAGCACAGCTGGCAGGAAGAGGACTGTCAAAATTCAGGGCATCCCTCTGGCTGTCCTGGATTGCCAGGACCCCTGCCAGGGGGCTCAGAGACCCTGGCACAGAGCCCAGGACACCTGTGACTTTGATTATGACCCATGGAGCAAGTTACCAACCTTATATGAGGATCTGCAAGCCACAAAAGTCTAAGCAGAATAATAATTAGTTCGTCATGGGATGGAAAAATAGATTTTTGGGCTTTTTAGAATGGGGGTTCGGGGGCAAGATGGAGGAATCTGGGCGTGTCCAGCCTTTCTCCTCCTTCTTCTTCTTCCTAGCCTCCATCTTCTGGGTGATGGTGGCACTTCTGGATTGGTTTAGAGTAGAAGCTCCCTGTCTAACACAGGTGATGGGTATTGGGAAGTTATGGTAAATATTGTACACAGAGTTTTTAGTATAAAAAGATAACACCACCCCGGGGGCAGGCAGAGTGCCTCTGTCTGACCTGCTGAATGGACCTTGGGAGGCCAGAGAAAGAATTTTATAGATAAGAAACAATAAACAACCTTGAGAACGAGAACTGGCTGTGAAAAGAGACTTTCTAACACATCTGGGGGTCACTGTGAGCAGCAGAAGCCCCAAGAAAGGACCACCAGCAAAAAGTGAGTTAAAAATGAGCCCTGGTTGCATGAATTGCATCATCTGTGCCTCCTACAACTCAGGGAGGGACGTGGCTTGGTGGCCAAGCTCTGCACACACCACCAGCCACCCCTGGGCTGAAGGGCACCCAAAGGAGCAGCAGCAGCCCTGGAGCAAGGGACATTCCCCAGCACACACATCCCTCAGGGAGCTCACAGCCTGCTGGGGACAGAACTGCTCTGTGGTGATCAAGGTGACAACCAGGTGACACAGAGAGGTTTTGGGACAGACAGCATTAACCTCTTAGCTGCTGGAGCCTTGCTCACCAGTGCAACCCCAGCTCCTCAGGAGGGCTCTTTCTCTTCACAGACCCAATAACCAGATTGGTTTGAGGTGTTTTGTGCCTGTGCTGCACAGCAGCACCAAAGACATTAAGAAGAAGAATATATTGCACCAGAGAGTCTAACAAATAACTCACCCATAAAAGCAGAGATGAAAGCTCAGCACATGCAGGCAAATCACAGCAGCTGGGAACTGCAGAGTCACCCTGGGAAGGGGACAAGAGGCAAGGCAAAGCCATCTCCTCCATCAGCACCAGCCAGGACAGCCCTGGTCAGGTGGGAATATGGACACACCTGAGCCCCAGAGCAGCTCTGCAAGGTGCACGAACCTTCTCTGGGTTTCTGTTCTGCAGTAAAAACCCAAAAAGCATTAGAAGGAGGCTCTTCAGAGGACTGTGAAAGGAGCAGGAGCTCTCACAAGGAGGTCCTTCCACTGTCAGCAGTTTTGAGATGCTTTGCAACCATCTGATCCCTCCTTCCCCATGCAGCATATTTAATATTTAAATCAAGGAGTTTCTTCAGAGAGTGGACTAGATTTGAATGACAAGGCTTCCCAGCTCCCTGGCTGGAAATCCTTTCTTTTCCTACAGTCTTGCTGAAAATGAGGAGAAATTTGCACATTCCCAGCAGTGATGGACAGGGGCCAGGCTGTGCTGACCCACTGACCAGTCCTGCTTGGCCACACTCCTGGGCCAGCCCCCACGTGTCCATGGACACAGGGTCAGCACCTCCCCTCGCAGGGGACGCTGCCCCCTCACGAGAAAGACAGCTGGATAAAAGCTGCCCTCTGGCACTCATCCCAAGGGAAAAACCAGCCCAGTCTGCAGTCAGGAAGGGGCTACACGAGCCAGTTGGGAAGATGCTGCTTCACCCCCTCCTGCCTTTGCCAGTGGCAGTTTGAGTGTGTCACAGACACCGGGAGCACAGTGAGAGAGGTTTTAGCCATCACAGGTAACCCCAGTGGATAACAACTCGCTAAATACCTGATTTACTTAATGACTGTAGCAGCAGCTTCACAAAACTGGGTGATTCCAGGAGTACTCGGGGCTTTGCTGCTGCTCCCGTTTGCAGCCAAGCCCCAGAGCAAGGTAGGAAAACTGAGATTTCCCCCAGCTGCTCTTATCTTGTCTGACAGTATTGGCAAGTGGGACCTACTGAGAGCAAACAAACAAGCCATGGCATTCACTGAACTCTGCTGTAAATCACTGCAGGGACAGGCTCTTCATGCAGGAGTGACAAGGAAGATGTGTCTGCAATGGTTTTATGGCACATCAGCACAGAAAATGGTTTTATGTCCCTAAAAGCAGGTGATTAAAATTCCAAAATGTCACAGATTTTAATCCTGAGCTAATTTTTCCCTCTCTTCTCTGCTGTATCATACATCACTGCCATCAAGAGAGCAGAACTCTCAAAAATCAGATTTCCTGAAGCTAGAGTAGAAGAAAATTATGTTTTCTACAGCAAATCAGTTCAACAGAGGCTCAATAAAACATGATTGATAATTAGTGTTTTCTTTTTGGCAGCTAGTAGCAATTGTCTTCTCCTTAAGCCTAGTGCATTTGCCAATTTAAAACTAATCTGTCCAAAAATGAAACAAAACATCTGCCAAAAAAATTCCCAGTGAATACTGGTTAAGATTTACAAAGTTCCACAGCAGAGTGTCACCTGCTACAGCATCAGACAACTCATCAGTAATTAGGGTAGAGCTGAGACAGCCTTGTGGAAAGAGCCATCAGGCAAATGGAAAATGGATGGGAATAGCTAAATCAGTTTAGATTTCCTTAACAGAGGTAGATCAAAAGAAAACTAACCCGATTAGGAGGGAGAGAGACACTGATCCAGATTCATGGAGCAAAGCAGAACAGCTATAAAGTGATATTTATGCCTGTTTTTCTTTCTAGGGCTGCACAAAGCATCAGCATGTACCAGTAGATCTGGCCCAGATTTATGAGCTAAGGGTAGACCCTTATAAACCAGGACAGCTTCTCTTCTCCAGTTTACTTTCCCAGTTAAGCAACTGTCCAAAAAAAGGAAAAAAAAATTAAAATAGGCCATAAAAAAAAAAAGCCATCCAAATTCAATTAAATTGAGCAGGTGCCAGTGACAGTGAGTGCCTGCTGGCAGTGCCATTCTCCCTGCTCAGGGCACCTTGTGCTGCTTGCAGCAGGGCAGGGATGCATTGCCAGAGCCCAGCTTTGGGCACAGCCCGTGTCAGGCAGCCCAGCTCTGGTGCCAGCACTGCCTGTGGCCAGGCACAGCTCTCTGAGGATGCCAGTGTGGCTCCGTGGCACCAGGCAGGGCACTTCAGTGCTGCTGGTGGGATGCTGCAGCACTGAATATTGCAGAACAGAACACACACAACCCCCAGGAGCATCGTGCTGCCTTCCCAAGGAAAGACAGACACAGAGCCTGCTCCCTGCTCCAGCCACCCCCTGCAGCAAGCCCTGTGCTGCACAGAGCTGCCACCACTGCTGGCCAGGGCTCATCTCAGCCACAGGCAGCTGCTCAATGACTTTGGGCTCCTCATTAGCCACCCCCAGCACCCTGAGCCATGCCCAGCACAGCCACAGCCTCCCCTCAGCCCCAGGGCAGCTGCCTTTGCAGCACAGCCACCCTCTGCCAGGGTAAAAAGCTCCACGGAGCCACTCCTGCTGTGCCCAAACCCCAGGGGAAGGACTCCCTGCCCAGAGATAACAACAGCACAGAAGCTCCCGCCACCAGCAGGCTCAGAGAAGGCCACCCTGGCAGTGTCCCCACATGCTCTTGGCAGCCCTGCTGCTCTCCAGAGCTGTGAGTGTCCCAGGGGATGTGTGAGCACAGGTACACAGCATTTTTCCAAAGCCAGCACAGTGCCAAGCCTGGGACACTTCGGCTCAGGTTAAGCAGCCATGCCCCCAGGGCAGCGTTTTACAGCCTCTCTCTACACCACAAACGTGCCCAATCTAAAGAGGTTTTTGTGGCTGAGGAGGCTGTGCCAGAGCCAGGGCAGGCTGCAGCACTCCCCCTGCTCTGCCACGACACCTCCAGCTCCCTCTCAGCTCCTCCACAGGCACTGCCCCAGCAAACCCTCTCAGAGCTCAGTGCCTCAGCCTGCTGGCTCCCACCCCAGCTGTGGAGAATTCAGGCACCCCAACAAGAGCAATGGGATGCCCAAAATAAGAGCCCCAAGTCCCCTCATATTTTAGTGAGAGATTGAGGTAGTTGCTGGGTCCCCAGGATGAAGGAAGAATTGAGAACCTGACTCCATGTTCTCAGAAGGCTAATTTATTATTTTATGATATTATATTATACAAAGGAATGCTAGTTTCTATACTAAAACTATACTAAAGAAAGAGAAAGGATACAGACAGAAGGCTACAAAGAATGATAATGAAAACTCGTGACTGACCCCTCAGAGGTGGGCTGTGATTGGTCATTAGGTAAAAACAATTCACATGAAACCAATCAAACAATGACCAGTTGGTAAACAATCTCCAGACCACATTCCAAAGCAGCAAACACAGGAGAAGC
>JAYDZK010000070.1:3998043-4022342 GCA_034509185.1 Euphonia xanthogaster | reverse complement strand
GCAGCTCCCAGCAGGGCCCTGCCCCCAGGCCCTTTGCAATAAACCCCAAGTTCCAAGCCCTGGCTTCAGGGATCTCTTGTGTCTGTATGTCCCGACCGTCCTACACCCAACACTCCTATAGCCACTGACAGATCAGCGAGTGGTAGCAGATTTGAAAGTCCTGGCTTGGACATTTGGCAGCTCTGCAGACACCAGGAAACCAGCAGGCATGCAGGGCTGCCTCCACATCACAGGAAGCAGAGAAGCCAGGACAGGGAAGGGTTAAAGGGCACTGATTCAGCACCTGTAGGCAGGGACATCTCCAGGCACCTGGTTGAATTAAGATCCCATTGATAATCTGCCTTGGGCTCACTGAAGTCTGACATTCCTGTTCGGAGCTTCCTGTGGTGTTTTTGGGGTCCCCCATGGCAGGAAGGAAATGATTGAACCTGACTCCATGTTCTCAGAAGGCTAATTTATTATTTTATGATACTATATTGCATTAAAGAATGCTATACTAAACTATACTAAAGAATAGAGAAAGGATACAGACAGAAGGCTACAAAGAATGATAACGAAAACTCATGACTGACCCCTCAGAGCCTGACACAGCCTGACCCTGATTGGACATTAAGTCAAAACAATTCACATGAAACCAATCAAGCAACCACCTGTTGGGTAAACAATCTCCAAACACATTCCAAAGCAGCAAAACACAGGAAAAGCAAATGAGATAATACTGTTTTCCTTTTTCTCTAAGGATTCTCAGCTTCCCAGGAGAAGAATCCTGGGCAAGGGGATTTTTCAGAAAATATGAATGTGACACCCTCCCTGCCGTGGTTTGGCCGGGCAGGGTTGGAGAGCAGATGGTGACCTGACATATCCTACCTGCTGCACCTTGCAGCACCACCTGAGCAGGTCCAGCCTCTCCTCCCTGTTATTTTAGGATATGAAACAGAAAGATGTGGATATTGAATTTTTTAAGGTAAAAAAGAGGGAAGATTAATTTTGACTTTAATATTTATGGATTTTTAAAAGTGACAGTGGATTAGAGGGTGACAGTGTCACCTCTCCAATGACACTGGACAAACTAACAGTTTATTAAATTTTTTCTTTTTTATAAAAGAATGCAAAACAATAAGTTATTTACATAAAGTGTGTGAGAAAGTTTGTTACAAAAATATTAACATCAAAAGACTTTAAAAAAACTTTAAAAATCAAAACAACACCTTCCTATTGCCCAGATCTCCTTGGGAGGCACAACACTCCTCACACACGGCCACATTAACACCACTAACAACATCATAAACCAAGGAAATGTCCAGTTTGTATTTAGGTGCACATGCAACCAAGGAGACACTGAGTTTCTCCTCCAAAACACACTGCAGCCAAATGCTGGAAGATGATTAAGTGGTTTAAGCTACCTCTTGTAAGAAACAAAATCTTGACAACAGCGATTGGCCAATCCCTGTTTGATTAAAAACACCTTAAACCCAAACAGAATTCTTACTGCAGCTTGAATCCAATGTTTATTCATTACCCTGTAATCCTATTACAAAATACACCAGAAATATTTTCAGTGGTATCAGAAATGGTGGGAGGCAGCACACGTGTAAAAGCCAGAAAGTGAAATGATGTGGAAATTACCAACTTTTGAGAAATAAAAGAAGTATTTCTGATCAAACTGTTTGTTTGATTGTCAAATGAATTGGTGAAGTTGACTCCAGATTTGGGGAGGGAGGGCCTCATCTCAGGAAAACCTTAGGTGGACTTTCAGTGTTAATTTGGAGACAGGAAAGTTGGCATTTGAAGCTCTTATAGATATAATTTCCCCACTTGATTGAATTTCAGAGAGTAGGGGGAAAAAATTTAAAAATATTTACTTGTTATGACAACAGAGAAAGTCGCTGATTCAATGTTGCTTATGCTCCCAGATGCCTCTAGTTAGCTGCCATATGCAAATCACCCCACGTTGGCATCACATCCAAATTGCATGAAAAAGCCAAGTTAAAATGTGGCCAAATACATGAATCTGCTTTTGGAAGACATACCAACCCCCATTAACAAAATTAACAAAATTCATCATTGCCAAGGGCTCCCACATGCAGCTTCCTAAAGAGGACAGCTCCCATTTCCACACCCAGTCAGTTTAAAACTCAAGAAATGCCTTTGTTATTAAAAAGAAACTTTTCATTTCTGACTCAAACCATTCCCAAACACCCAGAAAGACACTCAGACTGATGGTGATAGGAGATCTTTTCAGAGCCCTTCAAAGGGCACAAAACCCAGGGGAAAAACCTTCCCAGACAGATAAATGCACTTACTCACAGACCTGGACATGGGAACCCCACGAAAAAAAAGCTTCAGGAGATTAATAATGTGGGTGGAAAATTAAGGCACCTCATGAAGGGTTTGAAGTAACAAGGGAACAGATCACATCAGCTTGGAAAGGTTAAAGAAAGCAATTTATAGACACTAATTAGGGCCTCTTTTAAAGTGCCTTTGCAAATGACAAGGTTGGGTTTATTCCAGAGGTGCAAAGGGAGCATGGTCGGGGATGCTCCCAGAAGGTGCATAAACCATGCTGGGCACCCTGGCACAGGAGCAGGAGATTTGGGATGGCACAAAGGGAAGCAGGGGGATGTGCTGATAGGAATAAGTTGCTTTCTCCCCAGGGAAATCTTCAGCACACAGTGAGCTCCAATCTTACGTGCTCTGCTCTGTCACTGTTCCATCAGATGCCAAGTCCAAGGTCACCAAAGCTGAGTTTTCCTTCACTTTCAGGCTCACCAGCCACGAGGACCTGCACAGTTAAACTCCTGCAGAAGTGCTGCTTTATGCAACACTCTGGCTCTGACAAGGGTCTGCTTGCAGGATGAAGTGCCAGGGGGTGGGAGCTGAAGGACCCTGCAGTGATGTCAGGGGCAGCGGGTGCCCGCGGGAGGCAGCTCTCACCCAAGAGCAGGGGAAACCAGGGCACCTCTGGTGCTGCTGGAAGGTGAATCCATCCTTGGGGTGATGGCTCCTTGAAGGAGCCCAGCTCACCCTGAAGCCAATGCCAACACCTGCACTTCCTGTCATTCAAGCAGGAGCTCCCACCACAAACAGCTCAGGTGTGCAAAGGGAGCTCCAGACAGCAAATGCCACATGTTTGTACAAGCAGCCACTTCACCCACCTCTGGGATCTGGTTTTTTTTCAGTTTACAGAACACCAGCTCGTCTCCCCATGCTCTGGGGCTACTTTTAGAAAAGCTCAGTGATGTAGAAAGACCTGGACATGACAGCCCCGGCTGCTTCTGGGGCCGAGGTGCTGCCCTGGGAATGGCAGGTCCAGCCTCCTCTCCATGGTTTCAGTCCATCACCTCACACAGCAGCCTCAAAGGGCCACAGCCCTCAGCAATTTCTTATCTTCTCAAATCCTTTGCCATCACTAGAGTAGCTCATAAAGCATTCCTTTACTGCATTGTAAAGCAACTCTGCAGCCATCAGAACAGCCCAGAGGCTGCATCCAGCACCACACTCCCTGGAAGCTCTGTGTGGGCTGGGGGTCCTCCCTTTGCACCATCCCTTTGCAACCAGCTGGGACTGAGCCCAGAGCTGGGTGAGGACTGGAGCATGTTTCCAAGTAAAATGGAGATGGTGTGGGATGCCCCTCCCCAGCATTCCCATTCCCAGGTCTGGTCTGGCAGCTGGGAGTGCTCTGGGCTCTGCTACCCACCTCAGACTCAGCCAGGAGCTGTCTGGAGCCATCCCAGCTCACCAGGCTGAAGGTCCAGGCAGCCCCCTGCAGCCCAGGGGCACTGGGCTCAGTCTGGGGTCACTCACTGCCTGTCACCTCACTGTGCCCAGCCTGGCTGCCTGCTCACATCTGCCACCAGCGTGTTTGCAGCGTGCTCCCTGCCCCTCTTCTGCCAGCAGACATCCAAGGGAGCTTTTAATAGCAGCTTGTTTGTAAACCCAGGGTGTTTTGACAGATCTGTTGCAGAAGATGAGAGGAACAGGCAGACAGGAGCCACCACCCCTTGGCAGCTCCTGCCCACGCTGATGGTCTGCAGGAGCCCCTGCCTTCAGTCCTGCTTGGCCACCACACTGAGAGCATGGAGCCACAGAAAGAGGGAGCTGGAAAAGCCCTCCAGGATCAGAGGCCAGCCATTGTCCCAGCACTGCCAAGGCCACCACTAAGCCATGGCCCCAGGTGCCACATGGATGCATCTTTGAAATCCCTCCAGGGATGGCTGCTCAACCACTGCACTGGGCAGCCTGTGCCAGGGCTGGACAACCCTTTGGGTGAAGAAATCTTTCCTAATTACCAATCCAAACCCACCCTGGGGTGCAACTTGAGGCCATTTCCTCTTGCCTTTCTCATGTCACCTGGCACACAGCAGCTCTCTCAATTACACCTGGGCAAGAGGCAGGCAAAGGACAGTGAAAGCAGCATGTCCAGGACCCCTGAAGAGCAGGGCTGGGTCCTGCAACCCCCAGCTCCATCCTACAGCACTCAACCACCACCTCAGGAGGTGTCATACACACCACAGCCTCAGACACCGTGTGGACAAAGAGCCAATCCTGCACCCAACTCCACTTTCTCCTCCCTGGTTCCATTGCACAGCACCCACCACCATCCCCTCTCCCACTTTGGGGCTGAGAATGACAAAAATGAACAGAGAAGTCACAAGGGATGGAAATGGCACAGCCACCCAGAGGTGCCACGTGCCAGCTGCGCCCCCAGCTCCAACCCTCCTCACACTGACTTATCAACTCCTTCCTCATTTATATTTCACCTCCCCCTCCACATCCCACGTGGAAACAAAAGATGATTCATATATCAAAATAATCACCTGGGACCTCCAAAAGCCCACGAGTTTCCACACTTTCTTGATAAAGAATTTTGCCAGTTTGGCACCTGGGTTTGACTCGGTCCCCTCCTCCCTTTACACTGGTCCCACACCACAGGGGGGGGCAGAGCTGGCACAGAACCTGCCCACACACTACTTTTAGGACTTAAATTAATTGAGAACAAAACAAGATCACTGAAAAAACTTGAGGCATCTGAAAAATCCAGCTACTTGGGAAGCACCCGTGCCCTGGGAGTACTGTCCCTTGTCCTCTCCAGAGGGTGGGGAGACTGATTTTCTGTCAGCAGGGAAGTGGCTTTGTAACATTTGGGTTTTATCACCGGCATCACATTGGAAAGAACAGCTGCTAGCTCAAGCCCACAGCCTGGGCTTGCCCCAGGAAGAGGTGACCAGGATTATGGTGCCAAAAGAGACCTGCAGTGATGGATTTTCCCTCACAGGAGGAAAAGAGTGAAGCTGGGAGCTGGAAGATCAACTCTGCAGCTTCAGCAGTGAAGTATCCATGTCCACATGTGGTGCAAGAGCACTTCCACAGGACCCTGCCACCAGAACACTGGTGTCACAGCCTGAGCACAGGCCAGCCCTGCCTGCTCATGACCCTCAGGGAGCACAGCCACCCTTCACCAGGGCCCTGACCACAAACACTCCACCATTCCTGCCTCCCTCACAAATCTGTAGGACAGACAGTGAGGAGCTTTCCTCCTTCCAAAGGGCCCAGATCCCAAACCAGAGACAGCTGAAAGCAAAACTGCAGGGCTGGGCCTCTTGCAGACCCATCACACCCCAGGCACCGTGCTGAGCAGAAGCACCAGCACCAAAAGGAAGAAGATGAACCTCTCATCATCTGTCCCAGTGCTGTGACCTGCCACTGGCAGCTGAACAGCTGGGCATGAAACCCAAACCACAACCTGCCAGCACCTGCCAGCACAGGGAGAGGTGATACAAGTCCCAAACGTGTCCCCTCAGGCACTGCCAGCAGCCACAGCTGCTTCACTGCTGGAGCCCTCCTAGAAGAACACAGCAGCCCAGAGTGAGAAACACAACATGGGGCCACTGAAGCAGAGAGCTGGAGAGAGCTACGAAACCTCTGAAGCAAGGAAGGAGCAAACAAAAGGCAGCATTTCCAGGGCATCATCACAGCTCTGCTGCCCCAGGGAGGTCACAAATGAACCAGAGCCACAGCAGGGCTTGGCAAACGCAGTGACAATGCCCAGGCAGGGTCACCACTGTCCATGCTCTGCTTCCAAGCAGGAGCAAAACACACACACAAGGATGAAAGGGCAGGAAAGGCTTGTTCAGAAACAGGGACCTGACTTTGGGGAGATTCTTCACCAGACAAGACGAGGTCCTTGCCTTCCACCCATGTACCAGGCAAGGATACACTGCCTCTTGTAGAGGATGCTGGAAACTAGAGCAGCATTTTCTGGCAGAGATGCTCAGCTGGCCAGGTTTCCTAAGCACCCTCCTCTGCCACGCCAAGGGATCAGGAGGATCACACCAATTTTGCTACCTTGCAGAGCACCAACCCCAAAGGCTGCTCCAGCTCTCCTGCAAGAGGTATTTTCACTCCTCTGCAGAGAAGCACTCTCTGGCTCCCCAGAGCTCACAGGTTTTCCCCCCCAGTGCTGTGCTGAGGCTAATGGTTATTGACTTTTAGACATATTTTTTCCTCCTCCCTTCAGATTTTGTAGCAAAGCACTTTCATCCACTTTGAAATGGTGCAATTAAACCAATTTGGGAACGATTTGCAGATCTGTTCTTCGGGAAGCATGAAGCAAAGCTGTGCTTCCCGGCATTTTGGGAAAAACATTCATAGGTAGCTCTGAATGCATGCCCTCGAGCAGGGAAAGTGAAGATATTCACACTGACATGTAAATCCCTGTGACAGACTCCTCCAAAACCACCAAGAGGCACACCCAGAAGGCAAGGAAGTGTTTCACACCTCCTGTAAGTAGGAAGTGTGAGAAGGAAAGAGGTGAAAACTGCCTTCCTTCACCCAAACCTCAGCCACAACTCCTGCCCCATCCTGGCACTCACACACCCACTCCTGATGCCATCCAAGGTAACGCTGGGACTTTGGGCACCTCAGAGCTGTGTCAGGGATGGCAATGCTTTAGAGCCCAACACCACACCAAGGGCACTCCATGCATGACAGCACAGATGCCTCTGCACACCACAGATGCCTGCACACCACACGGAGCTCACAGGCAGCCAGACAGAACCTGCCAGGCACCAGTGCCATACCTTCCTCCACGTCATTCCTCAGGGAAGCCTCCAGCAGGGCAACGCTGGCCTCAAAAGACACTTTCTTCCTGTTCACAGCATTTCTCTTCTTTCCATGCTTCCTCTTCTTGTGCTGCATCTCCTTCTCATACTGGGCCCACTTCTTCAGCTGCTGAGCCCTGCGTTTCTGGGCTGCCCGCAGCCTCTCCAGCGTGGGCACCTTGTCCAGCAGCTGCAGCTCGGTCAGCAGGTCCACGTGGGCATCCATGGCTCCTGCCCAGACAGGGGAGGGGGAGGATGGCCCAGGGGGAAGGGATGTCCCACCACAGCTCCTCTGGATGGCAGCCTCCTGCTGCTATACCAGCATCCTGAGGCCGAGCTGGGGAGGGCCCATGGCAGAGTCTGGTGGGAAGGTGGTGGGAACCTGAAACAAGAAGAAAAGCAGGAGAGATCAGGTGTCATAGAGCACGTGAGTTCAGCCTGCTGGGAAACACAACAGGCAACACCTACCACCTCAAAAGGCAGCTGAGTTAACTGTGCTTTGATTACTCTGATTGCTTTAATTGTTCTTACCAGCCTTGCTTATTTTCCCCCTTCCCCCTGCTCAGCTGGCCAAGTTTCCTAAGCACCCTCCTCTGGCACACCAAGGGATCAGGAAGATCACACCAGTTTTGCTACCTTGCAGAGCACCAACCCCAAAGGCTGCTCCAGCTCTCCTGCAAGAAGTACTTTTACTCCAAACATCCCAGCAAACCCCCCTTGATTAAGCAGAAGTTCCACTGGGCATTCATGTCTATTGCTCACATTAACCCTCTCCTACAAGCAGAATAAAGCCTTAACGAGCAAAGACCTTCCACATGTTGGACACCATTTGTCAGAGAACTTGGGAGCAGTTTGAGTACTGAGACTCCCATCCATCCTTCCCTGGGCTGGTGCTCCCCACCACCCCTGTTCCAGGTGTCCCCACCCCACAGTCCTGCCCCAATGCACACCAGCAGCCACCTCCCTGGGGCATTTCAGCCTGAGCAGCTGGGCACAGGTCAGGGGACCAAGCTGCAGTGCCCAGGGCAGCCACAGACACCAGACAGGGCCATTCCAGCTCAAATAACCCAGAAGCCAGAGGCTGGACATACCTGGGGCCACCTGTCAGGGGCCACGAGGCCAGGCAGGTTTGCCCAGAGGAACTCCAGCCACCAGGAGCATCATCTGTGCTGCTGTGCCTCATCCATCCAGCCCCAGCTGAGGGCAGATGCATAGACCTGGCTCTCAGGTATTAATAACACTTAAATCACCTCAGCTCTTAAAAATACAGGGATGTGCTCATTTCTCTCTTCCCTCAGGTTTTCTCCTCACCACACACTTAATCACTCTGGTTTTGCTGTTCAGGGTCCACAAGCTATGAGAGCAGTGAAGTTCACAGCTCCTGACCCTTGGTGTGACCATAACAGAAACCTCTGAGCAGGGCTACCCACAGTGACCAACCAGTAACCTGCTGCACAGGAGGAAACACAGCCCAGATTGCAGGAGATGTCCATTTGAAATAAAGCTGAAATCACAAACAAATTGAATTTATCCTTTCCAATCAGACCTGTGCAAAGCACATTGAATGGCTCATGCAAAATCCAGGTAAGCAGCAAATAATCAGGGATGAGATGAGAGCTTGTGTGGTCCAGCCAGCTTGGAGAGGACAAAGCAAAAAGAAAAATAAAGTGTTGATGGGAAAGGGCAACTGAGAAATTGAAGTACTGGCATCTGAGAAAGCCTTAATAAGACAGCTGAAGCTCAACCCTGCTGCTGCAAAAGAGAGGAAGCAACAGCCTTGTAAGCACTGGATGCAGAGATTCTATGGGAAAAGGAGCAGAGGAGAGGAAGCTGGACCCAGCTGAGTGCCATGGTGAGGACACCCAACCTCACCCAGCTGAGAGCCATGGTGAGGACACCCAACCTCACCCAGCTGAGAGCCATGGTGAGGACACCAAACCTTACCCAGCTGAGAGCCATGGTGAGGACACCCAACCTCACCCAGCTGCCATGGTGAGGACACCCAACCTCACCCAGCTGAGAGCCACGGTGAGGACACCAAACCTCAGCCAGCTGCCATGGTGAGGACACCAAACCTCAGCCAGCTGAGAGCCATGGTGAGGACACCAAACCTCACCCAGCTGCCACGGTGAGGACACCAAACCTCACCCAGCTGCCATGGTGAGGACACCCAACCTCAGCCATGCAGGGGAGGCAGGAAAAGCCACAGCTCATCCCTGTGAGAGGGTGAAGCAGCCCATGGAGGAGACTCTGAGGGGCTGCAGGGCAGTGTCCACAGCACACAGCACATCCCAGGGAATCCTGGCTGAGGCATCCACACCTACTAAACACTGCTCCAGACCTTCCACAGGGCTTTGACCTTACCTATAAATATCTGGGCAGACTGAGAGCGAGACAGGCCATTTCCTCCAACAGATAATTGGTTTGGGAACTGAAAACAAACTCAGCCAGAGCACACAGGCAGGTCCAGGCAGCTGCTTTATCCAGCAAATGGCCAAGGACAGCTTCAGCAGCTCCTGCAAACCTTATTCTGAAGGCTTCAGGATAGACCTGAACAGGGAAAAAAAAACCCTGCTTAATCCCACAAGAATGTAAGAATGCAAAAAATTGCCTTAGTTCCACACAGGAACAAACCCAAATCCTTGCAAAGTTTTTCATAAGGGAGCTAACTCAAAACTCAAACTCAATTCACTTGCTTGAGATGGAAAATACCAACTTGTGGCTTTAGCAGGGCACTGGAAAGCAAGGGAAGGGTGGCATGGCTCCTCCACAGCACTCACAGCTCCCCCTGACCCCTGCCCACAGGCTGGGACTCACCACAGTCCCCAGAAACCCCACAGAAAATGCATGAATGCACTTCCCAAGAAGCCTCTCCTTTGGGACAGACAATTCCCCACGCAGGCACTCAGCTGGAAAGCTCTTCAGCACCTCTGGTGAACTCAGCTCCTGCCCCTGGCAAGCATTCCTGGGCAGTATCTTTGCTGGCAATCTCAGCCTCTGCTGCAGCAGCACAGCCTGCAGATCTGAAGGCCCAGTTACAATACCTCGAAGGAGGGGAGATAAGGGCAGGAAATTCCTCCCAGAATACTGCACAGGCACTCCCACCTCGCTCCTTTTCCAGGCCACTTCTGCCATTGTTTGCTCAAAGATGAACAAATATTTTCCAAAACATACCTGGAGTAGAAATGAGGACCTCATTCTGCAGGATTGTTAAAGCAGGAAACTTTATTTCAGCATTTCACAAGACAGGCTGGAAGTTTTCTTGTGGGTTCAGGACTGCACCTCGGAAAGTGCAATTTATAAGTAAAGGACAAGTGTGGCTGGGCCTGGCCATGTTTCAGCTTTCCAGCATGCACCTTATCCTCCAGCAGCTCCCCTGCTCTCACAACAGAAGAACTGGGAGAGTCAGGTGGTCTGCAAAGGGGAGTGGAATGGAGAGGGGAGATCCACAGACATCAAGACATGTCTGGAAGTACCAAATGCCAGCATGTCCTCAATCCAACCAGAAAACAAACCCCTAAAGGAGCAACAAGGTCACCCTGAGCGCTCTTCCTGAAGTGGACACAGCTCAATTTCTCCCAGACATAATTCCCTATCACTCTCACAGACCCCAGAGCCCCAAAAAAGACTCTGTCCCCAGAGCTGCCTGCTTTCCAGGGCCCTGGTTCCTTCCCTGTACCTACAGAAATGGCACATTGACTTGTGGCACAAACGGGTCATGCTAACTATAGCACAGGCTGAGGCCCCAGCACTTGTTTACCTGCAAAGTGACACAGAAGTGCCTGTGTGGGTGTCTGTGGCTTGCAAGGCACCACACTTTGGCTGCTGTTTTATTTAAAGAAGCAGAGGGGGCAGGAAAAAAAGCTCCATCCTCGTGTGGGACCGAGCTGAGCAGTTTCCATGAGCTCAGCAGAAGTGGTGCCACCAGGCTGAGCACATCCTGCCCCACACACAGCCCCTGGCCCTGCAGGGACCGTGGGGGCTATTGCAGGGGCCAAAAGGAAGGCAGGGCACTGGTGCCATCCCCCTCCTCCCGGCACTGCAGCAGGGAAAGGCTCACTCTGACCAAAGACTGGCTCCTGAGAAGGGCACACGAGCGTTGGCCAACACCATCGGGGGGTTTTTTGGTAAATTTGCATTTCCTGTGTGTTTTGTATCACCTGACTCAGCCCAAAAGGACTCTCAAGGCAAGGTTACTCACTGCCCATGAAAGAGGAGGCAGCAGTTCTGGGAAGTGGGAGTCCACTGGGGTTGCAGATTGTGCCACCAGCCCTGTCTGAAGGCGTCTCTCACACACAAACTCCTTCCCATTTCACTCCCTGAGGTTGGCACCTGCATCCCTCAAAGGTCAAAACCAAAGGTACTCATTTCCTCCACCAGCACACACCCAGAGCTGCCCCCTGACCTTCCTCCTAAGCATTCCACCAGCAGACAGTTTGCCCTAACACTGCTGAGGCTGGAGCTGGTGAAGCAGCCATGCTGCTGAGTGAGGCTGGAGAGGCTCCTCATCTCCCCATCTGGTGATGAAGCTGGAGCTGAGACCTGCAAATCCTCTGCCACATCTTCCCAAGGCAGCAGTTAGAGCACAGCATGACACTGATGCAGAACACAAACACTCACAGAAGCCCTTCACTTAAGTGTCATCAACTGATTTCAGTTTTATTCCACTTAAAAAAAAAAACAAACAAAAAAACACCCACAAACCACGGAAGAGCAGCCCTTGAATGGTACACTTTGAAGTGAAAGACTGGAAATTTTTTAAAGTTATCAAGCAAAGGGAAAGCAGAAAACTTCAGAAGTGGCTGCTCTGGGCCTAAGGAGATTGTTTCCAGCCACTGGATTGCTCGTGGTGAGACACCTGCAGGACTGGGCCTGGATGATCAGGTGAGGTGTCTGCAGCACAAAGTCAAGCCAGCAGCTTGAGCAGACAGAAACAGCCCTCTCCTCCCCACACCAAGCTGATCTCTCCACTGGAACTGGAAACCAAGCACCAAAGCCTACAGCAGGGATCTGAGTGCATAAGCAGCCAGCAGAGGAGGTGGTGCCTGATTGATTCATTTATTTCATCAACATCAACACCTGCACCATGGAAGGTGAGCAGTTGCCAAATTCACCTTTTCTGCTCCCTGTGAGGGCCAAGGCCAATCTGTGTGTTCCTGTCCCATGAAATGCAAGGTGACCAGCCCACTGCAGCCCACACACAGAGGGGTGACACCAACAGCGACCACATGGCAAACTGGGAAGGGTTTCAAATCACAAGAGCAATTCCTCCATGGAATCACAGCCCCAAAACACTCATTTTCACCTGCAGTGCCACAGGACACAGTCCCATTTCCTCCAGAGCCATGTTTCCTGCCTCCTGAAGGGTTTCCTTTTTTCCTGAAGCCTAAATGTTGATTTCTCCAGTATCACCCTGCCAGGCAGGTTGTACCATGTCCCTTGTCTGGGTCTCTGTGCATGGAGCGTGGCACAGGTGGGCACTGACACCATCTCCTCTGGCCATCAGGGCTGGTGGCAAGGCTGAAACCTGCCCACAGCCCAAGGGCACATCTAACAACAGCTGGACACACACCTCAGCCAGCACCTCACAATGTTCTGCACCAAACCCTTCTCCAGAGCACCCACAGGTGAGCAGATGAACACAGACCAAAGTCACTGGCATCTCTCTGGGCAGCAAGCTCGCTGCAAGAGCCACATCACTCCCTCAGGATTGCTATTTCTAGTCCTGTGCTCCTGCCACAAGGTGCTGGTGGAAGCTACTGGCCCCTCAGGGCTGCTCTGAGAGCTCTGGCTATTGCTCCTGGTGGCAAATTCTTCCTGCACACTGCGTGATTCTCTGTGAGCTCCACAGCACCCACAGGTTAACCACACGGAGGAGTGAAAATTATGAAAATTGTTGCTGCCTGATTTAATTTCACTGGTATCTTAGAAGTAAACAGCTCCTTTCCTCACTCAGGGCTCCAGCTACACTTAAAGCAGCAGATGCTCAGCACTACCAGAAGAATGGCTCCTTCTGAGAGAATGACAGGGAAAGCAGCAGGAAACATCACTTTTAAAAAATATATAAATATATATGAATTTCAGCCAGGACCCCTTAGGGAACACAACTCCTACATCTGCCCTGGAGTGTTGGTGGGGAAGAGCAGGTACAGAAATATTCTGGGTGAGAGATCTCATCAGAAATTGGGAGAGAATTGTTGGCTTTCCCACAGGTTTCTTGTATGCAAAGTAAGTAACTTAATCTGTGCCCCAATTACCTTCTTAAAGGGAAGATACTGTTTTACCATCTGCAGCAAAGGAACTTTCATTGCTGCCTGCTGCAAAGGTGCATCATTGTAAAATTTTTTCCTAGCTTGATGGAAAGCTCA
The DNA here is from genome assembly GCA_034509185.1 of Euphonia xanthogaster. Classification (NCBI taxonomy): domain Eukaryota; kingdom Metazoa; phylum Chordata; class Aves; order Passeriformes; family Fringillidae; genus Euphonia; species Euphonia xanthogaster. The sequence continues at coordinate 4,008,874 of JAYDZK010000070.1, read as the reverse complement.
AAATTTCAAGCTAAATTCTGCTCCAGAGAATTAAAAAGATTTTAGTTTGGCTGCTTTATGTCTAGTTCCAGATAATCTCTCTGTCTTCAATAAGCTCCTTCCCAGCAGAGGGAATAAAATACAAGCAAAAAGAAAAAAAAGTGAAGAAGAAAGTTGAAAAAATCTCTTTGGAGCCAACACTGGTAATAGAAAATTTTAAGTGCCTCTTTCTTTTCTCCTCCCAACCATTCCACTCCTAACAATACTGGCAGTTGTTTGAGGAAAGCCCCTCAGTATTTTCACTATATATTTCCTGTAAACACCCTACACAGCACAATATACATTATTTTTCCTATCAATATTTCAACGTGGGATTCCTTAAAGAAATAATAACAAAAAAAATTTAAAACCCCTTCCGTGCCAAGCAGTCTTCCCCCAGATCAGTGTGCAGTGAGGAGTGACCCAAACCTGGTGATGGTGCCCAGACACAGAGGGCTGGGGAGCTCAGCAGACACAGGGGCAGGGCTTTGAGCACAGCTCACACCCAGGATTTAGGAGCAAGCCAGAGCACTAAAGCTAAGCCAGCCCAGGTCTCACTTCCCTCCACGAGGCTCCTGTGCAGAGCAGCTCCTGGAGCCCAGCACAAGGACCTGGAGGGGTTTAAAAGCCTTCCTCCAAAAGCTCTGCAGAGCAAATGCACCTTCCTGTTCCTGCTCCAACACAGCCCTTCAGAGCTGCCCCCTGTGCAAGATGAGTAACGCCGTGGCTGACTCTCACAACTAAAGGGCAAATATTATGTCTATGTCAAGGGAAGTTTTATAGATTTATAGTTATGTTTCACCCCCTCCCCCCTTGCATTGTTATCAGGGGGTGGCCTGGGACATTTGGGACATTTGGGAGGGTTGGCTTGTTATTATGGCAACAGCTGACCTCCAGTCAAGGCGTAGGAGATGTCCACCACTGGACAGTGAAGGAGGAGTGGATGGACAGAACTTTGGGAGGGACTAAAGGGTTAAAAGGTGGAACATCAATTTTTTGGATGAGCACATGGTGGGAAAAATCCTTTGCTCTCCGTGCTGTAATATTTTCTCTATTCAGTCTTCTGTTGTATTTTTGATAAGGTTTTAATAAACATTTTAAATTTTTGGAATGTGAGTACCATTTCTCACACACCTTTCTGCATTAAGCTGCCCTTGCCTGGAGATATTTTCAAATCTAGAACTTCTAGAACTTCCATGTGGATGGCTTTCCCACTCACTAATAGTTGGGGGGGTCTTCTCCCCTCTCTATTTTTATTCCCTGTCATCTTCCTCACCAGCCAAGCTCCACTCTCACTGGCTCTTCCTCCACATCCATGGGCAGAATGGGTTTTTCCAGCCCCAGATTGAGGTGTAGCTCTAGTCCAGGCACTGGGAACAACTTGAAGGATGCACTGGAGCTGTCAAAACTGCTCAGCCCCCCTTGTACTTCCCAAGGGGGACACCTGGGAGTCCCCTCTGCTTTCAGGTCTATCAGTGAATCAGTAAAAACAGACACCCTGGGCTCTTGGCTATGAAATTCCACAAGGAGAAGGGAGGGGGGCATTTCTGCCAGCTTGAACTTGAAAATCTCAACGGCGACTTCGAGTTAAAATCAGAAAGTTCAGGGCTCAGTTTCAAACTATAGCAGAACAAGGCACTCCCCTTTAACCCAGCGCCATGGAGAAACGCCACTCAACAGCACTCACTAATTGTCCTGATTGCTTTTCTCCCTGAGCTGAGGGCTCAGCACATGGAGCCAGAGCAGAGCTCTCCCCTCTGACCGTGCCCCAGACAGCTCCAGGGAAGATGATGCTTGAAGACAAGGAAATTTTATTCCTTCGAGAATCCAGCACACACCACTCCCCTCTCCCCTTTGCTCCCCTTAGCAGAAAAGTGTCTGCTAACAAAATTTATCAGCAGCATCAGAGGAGCGGCAGGATCCCTGCCCTTAGGCAAAGAAAGAAGGAGCAGAATGGGATTTCTGTGCAAACATGAAGCGAATCCCAACTCCCCTCGCACGAGAGCAGCCCCATCCTCTGAGCCAGGCAGCTGAATATTGAAGGAAAGGCATGCAGCAGCTCTGATTATGTGGAACAAAAATTAATTGAGGGCATAAGTCTGCGATTGGGCTCTCAATTTATTTTCTTCACAGCACATTATATGGGAGTGGGGATTGCAATGCAGACACCTGCAGGGAAAGCAGCCCGACGCATCTGTGACAGGGATATTACCTCTTTTTATTTGTTTTTCTGGTTAGAGCTTCCATTTTTTATCAACCCTGCCACAGACAGATGTGTGGAGGCTTCCAAAACTGCATCCCTCTTCCTGACATTTTCAGCTACACATTGAGAGAGCTGTAATTTGGAAAACAACAATTTTCCCTCAAACCAGGCTTGAAAATAAGACATGGGGAAAATTTAAAATAAAAAAAAAAAAGGCAAACCCCAAGCTAATTTCCAACAGAATCTCAAAAACACCACTGGAAGAGCCCACACCCTTCCCTCAAGATATAAATTACAACCCTATTCACACCCGCACCCCACTCTTTTTAACAGAAATCCTTCCATTGTTTAAAGCCATTTACACATATTTTGGCCCACGGGGGGAAAAAAAAATAATCCTAGGAACAGCCCTATTCTGGCACAGCAACAAGCTAGATAAGTGCCTGGATTTTCCATTTGCAGCTCCTGGGCACCTCAGGCCGTGCCAGGGGGATGTGCCAGCAGCAGGACTCTTGCAGGGTCCCAGCCATGGACAGGGATGTGCCTTTCCTTGGGAATTCCCACTCCAGGCATCCCCCATGCAGATGTGCAGCCCCAGGGCTGTGCCTTCTCACAGGGAGTTACCATCCAGTGGGACTGCATTCCACGATTTTTATTGATTCTCTGGGGTTTTTGCCACCAAAAGAAAGCCCTTCCAAGGAAAGGTGTGATTCCGTCAGCTTTATGGCACCACGGCGACCAAGCCAGTGACTGGCAGAGTTTAAAAGCATTTGCTACACACCTGACAGGAGGAATATTGATTTTGTGGGAGATTTATGAGAGGATTCTCTTCCCAACCATCTGATCCATCCATTTCAACCAGCAGTTGCATTTAATTACCACTAACAAAATGCTTTTCAACTCTAAAGCTTATGGACATTATTGAGTGTATCTATAACAATTCCAATAAACCTCAAAAGGCCTTAACAAAATAACATAAAAAGGCACCCTCTGACCCATCCTGCATCCATCAGGGAGCCCCTACAGCTGCTCAGGATAGTGTTACCCTCCTGCCTCTGCTGAGCAGGGACCAGCAGGGTGCCCAAAGGGTCTGCTGGGAGAGTAAAGAGATGAGACTTTGGGAAAAATTAATTATCCATGTGACAGTGTGGGATGCTTTGTTCCAGACAGCTCAAACACCTGGATTTGTTGTCTAGGGTTTAGCCCTTATACCTTGGTGAACTCCACGATGACTTCTTGACCTGCTAAACCACACACATGTCAAAACCACGCACATGTCACCAAAAAAATTCATCTTCCAGCTCCCCCAGATTCTGAAGGTCAAGGTTAGCCCCCAGCATTCAAGAAGGGGGCCCTGAGGCTGCTGATCCAACACTTACAGAGCAGGTCAGACCCCCTGCAGCACCCTATAGCTGCTATAGGGAACCAGGGCCAGCCCACTCACAGCAGCACCCACCATCAGCACTCCTGGACCAGGGCAACCCAGGCTGTTTTCCCTGGAAGCCTGCAGGAATATTACAAGAGCATCTTCTAGAGAGTGGAACCACAATACTTGAAGAGGACAAAGGCTCCTTAAGATGCAGATGAGCAGAAAGCTGCCCGGGAAGAGCAGCACCGCCTCTCACTTCCACCTCTGCCCGCCCGCTCCAGAGGAACTCGCCTTATCTCACATGCAAGCCATGAGATGGAAACGAAATGTTTTGCTAGCAGAATGCTAACAAAACCTTAGCACAGCTCTCTGCAGTGCCAACATCGCCAGTTTCAGTCTGAAATCAGACTCTGGGAGCAGCTTGCCACTGCCTTGCTTGCGAGGCAGATTTTCTGTTTCTGAAGGACCTTATTTTTATCAAGCCACACGTCACCATACGTGCCCTACTTTCTGTGCTTTCTGCATCTCCTCTTGGCCACAGTCGGGGTGGTTGTTGGCTTGACTAGCTGCTCTGGCAACACAACTGCTCTGACATCTAGTTTAATCAAATATTTACCACTTACTTGTTTGAAAATAGGATTTCTGATACTTGACTTGCGAGCATGGAACCAGAATTGCTGGTGCAGCTCTCCTCCTCACCAGTCCAGTTCTTACTTTGCTTCTGCCATTTCTGGGATTACCAGCACAAGGGCTCTGCTGCCACAGGCCAAGGAGGACTAAGGAAAACCTTGGAAAAGCTCAGCCACTGACGAGCCCAACATTCAGACATTCTTCTCTGCTGCCCCAATGTGCAAACAGTCAGACCTGTCCAGGGGAGACTCTTCCCAAAGATATCAAGATGTAAGGCCTCAGCTGGGAAGAATGGCTGCTCTTAGGGAAGACTCTCTGGAGGGCTTCCTGGGCAGAGGTGCCAGCCCTGCCACTCGGTAGGTACCTCACTTGAATGTTTGTTCTGAGAAGAAATGTTCTTTGGATGGCAGAAACACCAGTGCAGAAGTCAAATTCAGGTAACAGGGGCACCTTAAAGCCTGAAATCTGATCAGACCCAGCAGATGGTGGGGATGACCCTTCTGCATCCCACTGGCAGCCCTATGGCCCTGCTCCCACCCACTGCTTGGGGGGGTTAAGCAAAGCCCACCCGGTACAAAACCCACTTCACATACCAGATGAACTCTTGCTTGAGACCTCACTAGTAAAAATCCAAGTTTTATACAAATCCCTAAATCTCAGCTTAGCCCCACCAAGGAGAGAGAATGAAGCTATTACTGGACACCTCACAGCCAGCAGAGAGTTCTCCTCCTTCCTTCCTTGGTCTTTCTCCTTAGAGGGGTATTTGACCTTTGAGCTGCTGTGCCAGTCATCAATCAGAACCTGTGCCCATTGAATGCTGCCAAACTCCAAAACCACCACATGGAGCACCTTAGAGCAAGGTCTGATACTTGGGGTTTTACCATGTGGATCATTGAGGATGCCGTAACACCATACGGAGCAGCTGGGATAAAATTAAGGCAGTTGTCCCTGATGAATGAAGCTGTGCATCTCCATCCTTCCCTCCTGGGCTGTCCTCTCTCCTCTCTTCCAGAAATACCCAACCTGCAACTCCTGACCCTCTCAGCTCAAGGGCAGAGCAGCAAGACATGGCAGACCCTCACCCGCCAAGCAGGAACAAGAGCAAACTCACAAGGAGGGTCTCTTGGCAACTCAGGGTGAGAGAAAAGGAGGGGGGAGTTGCTGCCAGCTTGTTTGTGTGCACTTAGGGTGGCATTCCCAACCCTGTAATTGTTGCATAATGAATTTAGCAATGGAGTTCAAGAGCAATGAATCATTCAGGCCAAGAAAGCATGAGTCAGCCCCCAAAGAATCAGGAGATGTTAAAGTTACATACATTTAACTTGAGCTTGACAAATCCAGAGGAGAAATGTCCCAGCACAACTCCAACCATAATGCCAACATCCCCACTGCTCCTCCTGATGGATACAAGACCACAGCAGCACCAGAGCAGAGCCTTTGGCCACTGCAAATAATTTACACCTGCCACCCCTGGCCAGCCCAAATTATCAGCCCCAGCTCTGAAAAACCACCTGATGCCTCCTCTCAGCTGCTGCTCACACTGACTCACTGAGAAAGGTGGCGAGCCTGAGAAAAGCTCTTTGCACAATCCTGACGGAGACTGAGCACTTGGGATGCTCATTTCACTGAGTGTCACCTGCTCAGGAGCTGGATGGGGACAGGGGAGGACAGCAGAGGTGGCTGTGGGAGCTGGCAGTCAGGCTGTTGGAGCAAAGCACAGAGCTGGGGTGGGAAAGGAGCACAGCTCTCTGTGGGGGATTGAGAATGAAACAGGGCAGATTCATGACAGAGAAGGATGCCTGAATTAAGGAGTGTGTGTGGATGCAGGGAGACCTCAGGAAAAAGAAGGTGTTTTCCTGGCTCTGGTGGGGATGCTGCTTAAGCCATGCCCTGTATTTTGCATTTACAGGGCCTGCATAGAGGGTAGGAAAGTTATCTTGAAGTGAGATAGGGCGCGAATTCAAAGCAGAACAACTATTCTGGGTTAACTCCCCAGGTGGCTTCTTATTCTAGAGTGGCAGTCCCTTTTTCTAGTTTAATTCACTGTAAAAATAGATTAGGCCAATGGTTCTCATCTGCAAGGCCATGGTAGCTGGCCTGCTGCTTTTAGAGCATCCTTAATTGGAGCCTGGCTACAGGGACACGGGGGGCTCTGGGATGCAGATGTGGTACTCTCCATTTGGGAACACCACATTAACTTAAACCAGGAGAAAAACAACCACCTGCAGGAGTGTCTGCACAGCCACAGGGCTGTCCCTCAGCAGGTGCACGGGACACACAAGGCAGGGGACAGAGCCTGCAGTGCTCTCTGCCCTCCATAGCACTACAGCAGACCCACAGCCTGCCTTTTACATGCACCCCAAGGCCTCCTTGTAACGCCATTTTTGTTTGAGGTTCCTTTGAATTTACCATTTATCAAGCTTCCATTTAGCCCCGTTAATCACAGCCTATCAGGCTCTTTCAAATGCAAACACGGAAATGTACCCAGCAACTGCACTTCTCCCGTTTATCCTTCCCCTGCTGGAACTACGGAGGGCTACAAAGCAGGAATGCCAACCCACCTGTCTCATGCTTTTCAACCACTTCCCATGGGATGAAATCAGCTGACTATTCTGGAAAAAAACAGACTGATCTCTTTCCCTGCCAGCTAGCAACCTTCAAGGAGAGCAAACAATGTGTTGTGCAGGAGATAGAGCATCCATCCCTGTGAAAGTCAAGGGGAGAGGCAGATGGGCGGCTCCAGCAGCTCAGCACCTGCATCAGCACATGGATGCTGTCTCTGGAAGCAGGGACAGCCAAGCCACCTTTGTCACAGGCTGTGCATTTCCTAGCTGGGCCTCTAGAGCCAGAGATCTCACAGCTCACTTAATCCCCATCAAACGATACACCATTTTTTTTTTGCTTTGTTTGGGTATTAAGGCTTAGCCTTCCTCAAGCTATTCATTCTTTTTCCTCAGTGCCTACGTGGCTGTTAACCCCAGTGCTGACACGCTTCTGAGAGCTGCAAGGAAAAGCTCTGTCAGGAAGAGCCACATCACTCTGCAGGTGTCATTTGCCCCAGACAGCACTGCTGAGTCCTGACTCAGTCCCGTGTCAGAGCCACACTGACAAACCCCTGCCCACTGCTGTGAGACTCAGGGCGTTGCATTCATTCCTCTCACCTGCCCAAGTCTGACAGCTTTTCTGCTGCTGTTTGCCCAAGCCAAGCCCAGCACTGCCCAGCAAACCATCCTGATTTCAGGGGTGAGGTGCAGGTGATTCCCTCCCACCATCACCTGCCCCTGGTGCTGCTGCTGTGGCCAAGCACCCCCTGCTCCACACTGAGCCTGCAGCTGAGCAGGACCTGACCTAGGAGTGGGCTTTGCCTTAATCAGAGCTGGACTCAGCTTGCTGCCTGTACCACCCTGCACCTCCACGCAGCCAGCAAAGCACCTGGGCTCCACTGTCCTTTCAGGAGCATCACCTGCAGAGAAAACCTTTAAAAATATAGTATCTCTCTATATATAATGAAAAAACCACGTTGGATGGTAAAATGTGACAGTCCACAATTGTGCAAGCCCTAAAAAAGGCTCTGGCAAGCAGCAGAGCTGGTGTGGGGCAGCAGCAGAGCGGGGCTGTGGAGGTGAATGTGCAGGGGAGCGCTCGAGAAGGAGACAAGGAGAGACAAGGAGATTAATAGAAGACGACAGATTTCTAGTAAGATTGTGATAAGCCTCTTGAAACTTCCCTAAAGGATGAGCCAGCTGGCAAGCCCATCCTAGGAGGTGGTGTAAGTCGACTAACAGCCTTGCAAAAGCCACCAGCTGACCCCTTTCACACATCCCGGCTCACTCCTGCAGCTGCTTAAGCAAGGAAAGCTGAGCAGGCCACACCTGGATGCTTCTACCCCGGCCCTCACCTGCAGTTCCAGCTCTCCTTGCAGAGAAGCCAGTGGCCCTGAGCTGTTTGGAACAAGCAGCGAGGTTGGACTGACCACAGCACGGCACAGCTCAGTGCCCTGCTCTGCTCTCCCCAGCTGGCACCCAGCACTGCCCACAAGGGGTTAACCCCGACCCGCTGCCAGGCATCTTGGGAAGTGGCACACGGCTCCTGGAAAGGGCTTTGCCAAAGCAGGGGTGGGAATGGCAAGGTGATGAGCAGGGCCCCTGCATTATGCTTTGCATTCCTTCCTAAATTCAGCTCTGCTGGGATCCCCCCAGAGCCAAGTCCTACAAAAACACCACACCCCAGTGAGCACCCTCTGAGCAGGAAGAGGAGAGAGCTATCCACAGGGGAAGGCAAGCTTGAAGAGTTAAGATTTTTATCCTTCAAAGGACAATACCTTCAAAACCTGCTGGAGGTGGAGTGGACACCACACCCAGGTACGGCCAAAAGAAGGAGCTCACTGTGTCCCCTTGCCAGTGCCACAACAAAACGCTGTCCTTGTTTGAAACTGGAGCTTTCACCTGGAGCATCCTCCTCAGGATAATGAACAGCAGCAGCCAGTTTATTTGGTATCAGGCAAGTTTTTCTTCTTAGGCCAATTAGCTGCTGATATAATTTGCCCACCGAGGTCACTGAATCATCATTTAGCAGTTTCAAAGGAGCTGAGATGAACTGCAGGCCAATTTCCCCCCTCCAGCTCAATGAGTGATTCAAAATGCAGTTAATGATAGTGGCTCATAAGTATCTGGCAGAGGATTTGAGAGAGCAATTTATTGCCCAAAAAGAGGTTGATCTCTTTCAGCCAAAGCAGCTCAGCTGGTGAAGATGTAGGATCTGATTTTGCCACCTTACTTGACATTTGTGAAATACTCAAGAGCTGCTAAACTCAAGTCAGACACAAGTAAAAGGAAAAATGAGAAGAAGACCCAAAATCAGGGTAATGAAGGTCACAGTTAAAACCCACTTTGTCACCAGCAGGCAAGAGACCTTTTAAAGGATGGGGGAAAGAACCAAGTAATAACCAACAAGACTTTCAGCACAAATCCTGCATTTTTGTGAGTTTATATAAGATAAAAATGAGACACCCCCTCATCCACAAAAGCTTCATTATTTGTCAACCTCAGGCTTCGTAACCAGCAAACACTGGTTGATGTTTTTCTTCTTGCTGGATGAAATGCGCCTAGAGGCAACAGGCATTTTATAAATTATTAAACCAAGGGAAAATAAGGTTCCAACAAAGTGACTGCAGAAGCGATGCAGAAGCACCCAGGAGCTGGTACAATTGGTACCAGCACATTTACACAGAGTCATTTTTCCTGCAACAACTGACTCAACAACAAGACATTGTTAGAAATGCACATCCTGGACACGTGGTCTTGATGGCAAAAAGAAGATGTGATATCTCGGCATTTCATCGCATCCATCACACATATCTGGAGTTCAACACTTTAAACATTATTTTTTTTATGAAAAAGTCACTTATGTTGTTCAGTCAGAGGGAAAAATAGATTTTCTTTTTTTAAATTCCAACCTCATGACAGATCTCAGGACATAAAGCAAAACCCATGAAAATACTGGAATAAGAGTATTTTAATATCATCCACAGTTTTTTATCCAACCCATAGCATTGAGAAGGAAAGGAAGGAAAAAACATGAATGAAAAAAGTATTCTTCACTATCGGGGTTTAATACATTACATCTTTCACAACAAACACAATCCACCTCCAGACTAAGTTCTGCTCCAGCCAGAGAAAACCCTTCTGCTTTCTGCCATAACAGCACTCGGCCCTTCCGTCTGTGAAAAACCACTTAACAGCAATGGCAGGGCTCAGGACAGCAGGTCAGGGGAGGCTGGGTCAAGGTGACAGCGAGGGCAGCCCAGGCAGCCGCTGCTCCCGAGGTTCCCTGAGGGCTTGCTAGGGAGCAGGAGGGCTCAGAGATGGGTTTGGGTTTGTTTGGTTTTTTGTTTTTTTTTTCAGGTTTGTGAACCCTCTCCTTTCTCTGACAATTTGTGAAAAGCCACTTTTCCAGCTAATACTCTACTGCAGCTTGAAGCATCTTCCTCCTCCTCCTCGAGTGGTTTTCACCGTGCAGAACAGATCTTTTCACGATAAACCAGAATTTGGTGGCTTGTCAGTCAACCAAAAGCATCTCTACCACCACTGCCACCTCACGCCCTGGAGCTGGAGAAGGGACTGAAGTTCAGACTGAAGTTCTCCGGGTCTGCCAGAGCCTGAAGGAGACTGTCCCCAAAAACCCTTCACCTCACCTGAAATTAGCCCTTGCGAGCCCGATGACAATTTCAGCAGTTACAGTTGCTTGTATTTATGCTACCTCGAGTAAATTTCTTCCGCACCCCTTTCGTGCCAGAAGGGATCGGAATTCCACACGCACCGAGCAAAACCCACCCACGAACAGCCCGGAACATCCCCATCCTCAGCGCACGGCGAGCCGCGGTGCAAACACCGCTTCAACCCGAGCTACAAAAGCTCCGCGGAGCCGGAGCTGCCCGGAGAGGGAGAAGGAGCCGCGTCCCTATCCATGTGCCAGGGAAGGGGCCGGGCTGAGCCGTGCCGGGCTCCCAGGCAGGGCACAGCCCGCTCCGGGCCGGAGTTACCCAAACTCCGCCGTGGCTGCGGCGGGGACCGCGCCCGCCCGCGGCTCGGCAGCACCGCGGCACCCCCGCA
>JAYDZK010000070.1:3965773-3989749 GCA_034509185.1 Euphonia xanthogaster | reverse complement strand
CACAGGAGAAGCAAATGGGATAAGAATTGTTTTCCTTTTCTCTGAGGCTTCTCAGCTTCCCAGGAGAAAAATCCTGGATGAAGGGATTTTTTTCAGAGAATGTAAATGCCACAGAAAATAATCGAGGTGTCCTTTCTTAGTTAGATACTTTAGTCTTAGAAGACCTTGTAACAAAAGATAGTTAGCCATTTTGTGCCTTGCTAATGAAAAGCTGCCAAACTCATGGTTGTGAGACTGTTTCACTGATAAGAAATAATAAACACTTAATTCCAAACATGACCTACCATCTCAAGTGTCCTCAATCCAGACCCAGAGAAACCAATACAGGAACTTCTCTCCAGGCACTCCCATGGCCCTGGTGCCTTCACCCAGATCCTGCTGCTCTCCCAGGAGTGAGCACAGCCTTTGTCCCCTGGAGCAGCACCCAGAGATGCTGTGAAGGCTGGCAGGGCCACCCCTGACCCTGGACAAGCCCTCACAGCACACAGCTGAGCCAGCCTCAGAGGGGCCTGAGCTCAGCAGGACTCCACCATCTGGGAAGGGAAGGAGCACAAGGAATGCTGGAGCTGCTGCTGCCAGCCTGGGCAGAGCTGCCCCAGGGAAATGATCCTGACAGGCCATGCATCTTTAATGGTGCTCTCTGCACGGAACACATTTGATAGCTGAAGGCACAAAAGCCTCAGCAGGAGTGTCAGGAGCCTTTGTCCATCTTTCAGAGCCAGATCCAGTTTCTGCAGTTGATGAAAGTCCCCCTGTTAGTTTTAGCAGGGCCTGAGGAAGGAAAGCTGCAGCTTGGGCTTGCAGCTGTGAGAGTCAGGGGCTGGTTTATGGGGATTTAAACACAGGTATTCCATGCTTAGCCCTTTCTCCTCTGTAAGAGGGATGGCTTTACTGGTCAGCTGCCCTGACAGCCATGATGCTGTGCAAACACAAGACTGCAGCAGCAGCATTCAAACAACCTAGGTTATGTTCTCAGAGTTCCTCTGTCACTCATGCCCACTCTTTCCAAAAGGGAACATAATGCCTTTGCTCTTTAAATCCACAAATTCACATTTAAATAATCAGCATTTTAGAACAGTGAGAATGAGAACAAAGCAACACCAAAAGACACATCAGGAGACAGCAGGAACTCAGCCCTTTATCAGTTCCCTGACATTCAGAATACAGACCCAAGGTTAAGGTATCCAGCCTCAGTTGAATATTCAGAATTATACAACACACACAGCACTAAAAGCAACATCAGGATTCTTTTTTTCCCCCTGAGGCCACTGAGACCTGGTTTAATGTTGTATCAAGACACCCTAGCAGAGCAGAACACACAGAGCAAACCCCATTCCCTGGTCATGGGAGCACAGAGGTCCCTCCTGCCCCAAACTTGGGTTTTATTTTGCAAACCCCCAGATTTCCCCACTTTTACAGAGCTTTTAGCAAAGCAGATGAATGGGTTTTTTCCTTTCCCAGTGCATTCAGCAATTCATTTGGGCATGGCTCTGCATCTATTGCAGGTCAAGATGTTCCTGATTGCTTCCACGTGTATTCCAGTTAACCAGCCCTGGTCATGTTACACTGCAAATGAAAAAGAATTTTTTCATTGAAATCCTAATGAGTAGGGAAAAAAATCAATATGACAACTGTAGCAGGAAAAGCAATGATGACAGCAGACACTGTCCTGCAGTATCTAAAATGAGGGGGGGGATTGATTCTAATCAATATTAATTGGAAGTTTCCTGCTCTGATACTCTGAGTGCTTGTTAAAAGTCTGGTTCACAGTTGTACCACCTGGTCTGATCATGGGCATCACTGTCCCACAGAGTTTGGCTGATATTTTTTGACGCAAAGATGAACTTCCAGGAAAAAGAAATGCTAAGAAAAAAAGGAACAAAGAGCAAGATGATGGTTGTTTCACAAATGAGTTCTCCTCACATACTTCTCCATTTTATAAGACATAAAGCTGTTAATTTCTAATTCCCCTTGGAAGATTTGGTGCCTGAGCAGGCAGAGTGCAGAGGGCTTTATTTCAAGTTCTTATCTATGCCAAACATCCCCTCTTCAACTGCTGCTGCTTGTTTAACAATAACCACGTTTAACCATGCAGTTATTCAGCTGTTCTAAAGGTGACAGCATGGATAAAAACTCACAGCACTGGGGATGAAGCTACCAAAAAGGAGCCTTGGCCACTTACATTCCATAAACAGCACTTATTTCAGTCTGAAAGCATTCCAGGTGTTGGCTCAGCAGCCAGGACAAGCACAGAGCCACCACACTGCTCAAGCTCCCAGGAAAACACAAGTGCAGAAAGGAAGATGGCATTGAAAAATGTAAGAGGACCCTGTGTGAAGTTATTCCAAAGCACACAAGACACTGCTGAATGTTGATAACTGCTTAGCATTAATTAATTTTTTTTTAAATTCCACCCACAGGTGAAGGAATAAAGCCCTGATGTTTGAAATGAGCACTTTTGAAGGCTCAGCAGAATTAATGCTGTAATGACTCAGTGCTGGTTACCAGCAGAACTTTCACTGGTGGCACTAAAGAGACCCCAGAGGGACAGGGCCAGCTCACAGCAGCACCTGGCTGTCCCAGTGCTCTGCAAGCCTAACCCCACTCATTTCCTAAAGGTTTTTGAGGAGGAGAAGGAAAGAAGGGAGGATTTGTAATGGTTCATCTGAGTGTTTCTTAAGGAGCTACAGTATTTTTATACTCATCAGAGAAATCCAGCTCTGCAGATTGGAGTGTGGGGAGAATTAGGGATGGCTGTTCCCACAGCTGGAGATGGACAAGCTGCTCCTAGAGGAGATGTTTTGGCACCCAGGGAGATAGACAAGCTGCTCCTTGCTTTGAGGAGATGCTTTGGCACTTGTGCTAAGTCATTCCTGAGGAAAGGTGCTTAAGGTGAGAGACTTCTGCTCTGCTTTGTGCCAACAGAGTGCAGCCAGCTCTGTCAGCTGGGATGGAGCCCTCTCAAGACAGCCACCAAAGCCCTCAGGTGTGGGATTAAACTACCCCTCCCTTCCTCAGAAACCCCTGCTCAGCACTTTGGGACACTAAATAGCATATGATACAGAATGCTGTGGCTAAGCTTCTTTGATAAGGTCATAAATTTTCTTGGTAATAATGTTTTAGAGGCATATGGGGGGTGAGGCATCAGTGAAGTCACCAGAAACACAGATTTATATCTATTAAATCTATTAAAGCTGCAGTGAGTATTCACAGTAAGATTATTTTCTTGTCTGTGCCTTAAATCACACTCTTAACAAATAATTTTAATACCTGGACTACAGCAGCATGGTGTTAAAATGTCACTGCCTTCTATCAAGGAGATATTCCTATCCCTGACCATGACACTGGGGAAAAAATCACCTACATCTGAAATACAGGAGGAAAAAGAAAGGTTTCCAAAAGCAAAGAATGCTGGTTTAAGTCTGCTCGCAAATATCAACAGAAGCTTTGTCTTGTTATCAGGCTGGACACTTACAAATCACCTCATAATGCCTGAAATACAAATTCTGCTGAGCAAGGGACAAAATCTTGCCTTTTCCCCTGGGTGGTAGGCTCTAAGTCCTCTCTCAGATGTGTATAAATAAAAATAAATAAAATACATCCATCCATGAAGTGCAACTGAAGTTTCAGGTCTGGCTTATTTTAAAAAAAGTCAGTTTGCAGCTCTCACGGACACAGAGATACTGAGGCTGCCTTTGGAGGCCAGGACCTTGGAGGCACCCCTGGCTTGGCAGCACTGTCCCCCAGTCCCTGGAAAAGCCCTGGGAGCTGCCTGGAGAGCCCAGCTGCAGGTGGGAGATGGTGCAGGGAGCACAGGGACTGCAGGCTGGAGGTGCCCCACTCCCAGTTCACACGTGTGGGAGGGATAGAGAAAAATCCTCTCCTGCTTCCTTCTACTGATTCATGCAGGCAGCTCCTTGCATTTCTTAAGACAAGAATTAACAGAGTTTATGGGTTGCTATAAATTCCTCATTTCTGGAAAGCTGGAGCTCTCACTGCCTCTGCCCAGCACAGGCACACAGCAGCATTGGAAGGGAAAAGTCCATCTGGCTTCCTTGGGCTCTCACATGGCCTGGGGGACACTTTAGAGATCAGCAAGGATTCTGAATGAGCTCTGGACAGGCATGAGCCCTTCCCCTGCCCAGAGGGGCTGCAGGAACAGCCAGAAATGCCAGGAGGAGGCACTCTGGAGATGTGTACTTGGCTGGCCCCAGGCTTGCCCGGGTCACAACCTCATTTGTCCTCTGACCACCTCACCCAGTGTTTCTGGACACCTCCATTTGCTGGGAATTTAAAAAGAACCCAAACCACTCCTGTTCAGGTTCCCAGGGCTCCAGCACACACCAGAGTGAGCCCCCAGCAGCATGAACCTCTCAAGAAGTCAGCAACACCCTGAGGGAATCCCCATTTCCCCTCAGTGTCCTTCCACAGTGTGCCAAGGCAGCCCCGAAGAGGAATGTCACCAGAACCACCCGGGATCAGACACTTCAACAGAGGTCACAAGCAGGAGAGTAACTCCAGGAGCTGATTTGTGTCCTCCACAGCATCCTGCTTTCACCACAGAGGTGACAGTCCCAGCCCTGCCAGGCTGCAGCTCAGCGAGTCCCCAGCAATCCTGGCAGGAGCACCAGGTGCTGCTGGCACACCTGGCTGAGCTTCCTCAGCCTGACTCCTTCCCTGCAGCCCAGCCCGAGCATGCCCCCAGCTGGAGCCAGCCCCTGACTCCTGGCACTGAGCTGTGAGCCACAGACGCTGCTGCCAAGGGTGCTGCAATGGCCTTTGCTTCCCTGCAGGTCCCCTGGGCTGTTGTCCCCACTGTGACAATTGGCTTTTTCCCTTCCTCCTTCCTGCCCTAAGCACCCCCAGTGCCCAGCCTGGCATTGCACAGGTACAGCAGAAATGGGGAGGGCTCTGGGAAAGAGAGAGTCCCCAGGGGCAGGAGAAGCAAAGCATAATCCATGCTACAGAATCTTTCCAGCCAGCAGAGAGATGGGGAAACAGTCCTGAAGCTGGTGATCCCTGGGGAGATGCTTCTCTGAGCAGCTGCAGCAGGAAACACTCTCTGAGCCATCATTAAGCCTTCTCTTAATTCAAGAGTAAGGAGAGCATTATCTTAGATAGATCTACAGCTTTCTCCCTTGCCTGCTGTGGGGAACCTGGGCTCTTCTCCCTCGAGTAAGCCTCCTTTGAGCAAAGCCAAAGGGACCTGTGACCACTGCAGGGTTCCTGCAAGGAGCTCTGCTCACCAGGAGACAGGGGCCAGAGCCACCTGCCCTGCAGAAACACCATTCCAACCCCACCCTCAGCACACACCCATCCCACATGGCTTAAGCCAAGCAGGGAGCTGAGCCAGGGGTCTAACAGGAGTTACAGGACTCCTTGGGAACACCTGAGGTGGGATATGCTGGGGTTACTCCGCTACAGAAGGAAAAGCAACAAATCACAGACCTGTTTGCCTCCCCTCTAGCAGCAGCCATCAGTGCAAACCAACAGGCCCAAAATTTCTGAAATCACACAGCTGAGAATCAAACCCCTGTGAGACAAAGCTGATTCCCAGCTGGACGACCTCCACACTCATTATTCCATCCCTCTGAGCTCATCTCCTGCCTACCCACACCTCCTCCACGGGCTGAGCCCACCACCAGGCACTCAAATGCACCCACCAACGCAGCACAGGCACAGCTGGGCAGGATCCCTTTTATTCTGCAAGGATTAGAAATGCTCCAACCAAATGTGCCATGTAATTATTGCAGTAATGTGTAAAGCAGAGTGGAGGTGGTGAGTGGTTCATGGTGCCTTATTTAGTGGCAGGTGATTAGTTAAGTTACAGCATTGGGGATTTATTTTTTCTTTCTTTCTTAATCTTTCACTCTTCTGTGAAAAATTCAATTTGCCTTAAGGCAGTGTTGAGAGCTGATACTGACCTAATCCCTGAGCAGCTGGACCTGACCTGCTGCAAATTCCCACCTCAATCACAGAACCACATTCCTCTTCCTGACAATACAATGGCCCCTGGATCATTTTACCTTCAGACCCTGCTAAAAATGTGTGCTTCAAAGCACATTATATAATTGTGAATCAAGAGTCAGATCTGAGCCAGCAGGTGAAAATTTATTTGTCTTGTTCTGCCAGCCTGAAAAAGCAGCATTAAATATTTTCTTTAGTTCTTTCTTTGAAGGCTTCCAGGTTTTCCTTCCCCTCCCTTCCCTGTAAGGATCTTAATCTTTCTGCTCAGCAAACATTAATTCTCTTCTGTCCTGCTAGTGTTAAAATTGGCATCTCTGTTAATCACTCTTGCTCCCTTCCCTGTGCACCTAATTGACCATTATCACTGCTAATGTCACCAGGAATCTGGGAGGGATGCTTAATATCAGAGCTCTCCTGGGGAACAGCTCAGGGAGGAGCTGCAGGCAGAAATATGCATTTATTTCTTCTTCCAGCCCTGCAGTAACAGCGAGCTTGACATACACTCTCCTCCCTCTGCATTCAGAAGTTTAAGCAAATAATTTGAAGGTTGTGTTCTTGAGCACAAGGGTGTTCCAGCACCCTCCCAGTGACACCCAGCTGTGCTCCTGAAACACAAGGCTAATAGCAGCCTTGGCCATGTGGGTGTCAGCACGCAGCCATGTGGAAGGAAAAAGCACAAATGTATTTACAGCACATGCAAATGTGGGCTGGTGGCTCAGAGGTGAGCAGGGATGTGTGAGCAAAGCACATTGTTCCAGGGTGTGCATAGAGCATATTCCATCAGTGTGCTCCTGCTCAAGCCATTAGTGCTGCATTTCCACCAGGAGGAGATAAATGCTCCCAGGCTCCAGGAGCTGATGGCAGAATGTGCTGTACTGGAGATAAAGGGATGAGGTGTCAGCGCTGGCATTGTGACCCCTGTGGGATGCACCAGGGACAGCCAGCAGTGCTGCTGCAGGTGCTGCTTCACTCACAGCAGGGCAGCCATGCAGCCAGCAGACCCTGGAGAAAAAGAGCAAAGTACAAAGGCACAGCAGGGCACCTTCCCAGAGCATCCCCACGCCAGTGTGCTGGACCCTGAGTGCAGGAACTTAGAGCTGAATGAAAATCACCCAGTCATGGCATGGGTTGGGTTGGAAGGGGCCTTAGAGAGCACCCAGTTACACCCCCTGCCATGAGCAGAGACACCTTCCACTGCCCCAGGCTGCTCCAAGCCGTGTCCAACCTGGCCAGGGATCCAGGGGTAGCCACAGCTTCTCTGGGCACCCTGTGCCAGGGCCACACCACCCTCACAGGGAGGAATTTATTCCTCATATTTAATCCAAATCTACCCTCTTCCAGTATAAAATGTCTCTCTGGGCACAGACTGACAGATTTATAAACCTTTATGGGCCTCTCTGGAAAGAGTCACTGGAAGGCTGGCATGACAGCAGGCTCATTGCTGCTTCTCTACACATGTTCTGCTTCCCAAAATGGCCAGGGAACGCAGTTTTGACAAATATTGGAGAGAGTAGTGGAAAACAGAGCATATCTTGTGGAACTCTGACAACCAAAGGCTTTTCATTCTGTTTTCCATGGAACAGTGCTGAGAGGAAAAGGGACAGCTTGGGAAAATCCCGCTGCTCCACCTGCACCTGGGTGTACTTGTTTGGGCTGGGATGGAGTTAATTTTCTTCCCTGTAGCTGCTATGGGCCTGTTTTGGGCTCCCAGGGCTTTTCCAGGGACTGGGGGACAGTGCTGCCAAGCCAGGTGTGCCTCCAAAGTCCTGGCCTCCAAAGGGAGCCTCTCTGTGTCCATGAGAGCTGCAAACTGACTTTTTTTAAAATAAGACCTGAAACTTCAGTTACTTTCCATGTCTTGTGGAGCTCTGACAACCAAAGGCTTTTCATTCTGTTTTCCATGGAACAGTGCTGAGAGGAAAAGGGACAGCTCTGGAAAATCCCACTGCTCCACCTGCACCTGGGTGTACTTGTTTGCGCTGGGACAGAGGTAATTTTCTTCCCAGTAGCTGCTAAGGGCCTGTTTTGGGTTTGTGCTGGACACAGTGCTGATAACACTGGGGTGTTTCAGTTCCTGCTGAGCAGGGCTTGCACTGTGCCAGGGACTGTTCTATCCCACCAGCCAGGAGCCCGGGCTGCTGCAGGTGTGGGTGGGGACACGGGTGGGACAGCTGTCCCCAGCTGGCCCCAGGGACACACAGCCCGTGGGGCCTCATGCTCAGCACTCAGAGCTGGGGGGAGGAGAGGGAGAGGGGAGCATTTGGAGTGTTTGTCTTCCCCAGCCACTCGTGGTGGAGCTCTGCTCTGCTAAGGGGGCTGACACACACTCTCCTCCCTCTGCATGGGGAGTGGAGAGTGAATTCCCGTGGGTTGGGTGGAGAATGAATTCCTTGCTTGGTTTTGCTTGCATGAGTAACTTTTGCTTCCCATATTACACTGCCTTCATCTTAATCCATGAGTTTTCTCACTTTTCTCTCACCCCTCACACTGGGGCAGTGAGCAAATGGTTCCATGGGGCTGAGATCAACCACAACACCAGGGAGGGAGGATGCTGTGGGCATGAAATGGGACTCTCGCTCCACATCTCAAGCAGGGCATTCTGCATTTTATATCCTGCACCCATCCTATCTAATGCCTTAAACTTCTCTTTCCAACAGCTAAATTATTTTTAAAATCTTGTCATTTACTCTTTTGAGGAAACTTTCTTTTCTCTGGAGAAATTATTCCATGGTTCTGTTCAGTAAGGCAGAAATTAAACATGATCATATTAATTATGGTTCCTCATTTAACATAAAGCTGTAATCAAATGGCTTTTATGTCTAAACAGTTGTGGCAGTGGTACTAAAAAATTGTACCATTAAAGGCTTGCACTTAACTTCAAAATATTTGAATTATACATCTCAGAAGAAACTGAAGCCACATTGAGAGAGGTACAACCTTTTTATTTTCAAGCAGAAACATGAAGGTGCAAAACACTTTAAAAATAAACATACTTTTGCTTTAATTTCCAGGAAGATCTGAAATAATATATATATTTATAATAATAAAGGATACTAGGGGGTTTGTGTTTAAAGACTCAGTGCCTTCTTCTGAAAGGAAGGAGAAGCCTGGTTATGACAAAGCCCATGAAACAAAAATATGGCAAGGACATGAAGTCTGCAAAGCAGGAGAACTGGAATTTGTCACTTCTGGCAGGGCTGGACTCACTGGGCTCCTACCAGCCTGGTGGGGACTGCTGGTGTCTGTGGCTCCAAAGTCAGCCTCAGATTTGAAGACTGATTTCCTGAGCCAGAAAACCCAGGAGCATTTCTGTCTGCATTTCAGGAAAACACTTCCTTCAATTCAGGAGCTGGAGCAGCTCAAACAGCTGCCTACAGGGAAGAAAAATAGGAAACGGTCAGTGGGGCTGCTCAGAACGAGTCATGGAGGGTTCCTTCTATGGGAAACACCAAATTGCTATTTTGGGTGCAAAATCACAACAGTGGTGTTTGGGGGGGTGATTTTTGTGTTGCTTTCTTACCATCTACTTTACCAGAGCAGGGACATTCCCATGTGAACCAGCTCCACTTCCCACATGGCTCTGTAGCTCAGTCCCTGCTGCCAGCCCCTGCAGAGGGGTGTTGGAGAGCACTTGAAAGTTAAGTTCTCCTCGAACAGTGACCATCTACTTAACCCCTTCCCATAAAGCCCAGAGCTTGAGATAAAACCCCTCTCTCAGCCCTGCTCCCCAGAGTGTAAGGGTGCACTTGGATACCTGGTAGAGTCAATTGTCGGTGGCTGCTGGCTCCTGTGACTGAAGTGACACTGCTTGTAAAACTCCCATCCCCAGCTCCTAAATTCACCATTAAATACACATTTCCAAGGTCTCTGTAAGACACAGAGCACAACCAGTGCTTGTACCTGTTTCAAATCCCTGCATGTAAAATTGCATAGTGGGCTGAAGGTGATCTAATGTTATAAAGTGCATTTTGAGTTGGGTAAACACACTCAAGGAGTTTATGGTTCCTGGGAATTGTCATCTCTGCTGCCTGGGGAGGCTGTTGTGTGGTGAAAAACAGTATTAACTATGATTCCTAGCATGTATCCAAGAGACTGGGCTCAGGGGGAGTTTAGATATGAGTTATTCCCTCCATTTTTGCATCATTATAAAAACTGTTTTCACCCAGTACCCAGACAAATGGATCTGGACAGCAAGGGGCAGAAAGAGGCTCCTGTGAACTGGAGCTGTGGTAAAAGGCATGGATGTGGCAGCTTTACAGCACAGGGGCAAGCCAAGCCCTGGGCAGCTGGGGAATCATCCCTGGCAGCCCGGACTCAGCGCAGCCCTTGTGGGAGGGGGCCTGAGCAAAGCTCTCCAGGATCACATGCTGGGTATCCCCACCTCTCCCAGGCATGAACCTGAAGCACGAACCCAATGCGAAAAGCTCTGTATCCTCCTAGTTCTTCTCTCCCGAGAAAAAATTTCCACAAATTCCCAGAAGTGCCCAATCGCATCTTCTCCCCCTGCTGGCACTGCAGCACCACCAGCTGCTCTCAGCCACCTTTGCTGCTGGCCAGGGACATTGCTGTGGCACAGGAAGGCAAGGCTGGGCACAAATCACCGGGGGGAAATTGATTCTTAAAGAATTCTAAAAAACCCGAGAGAAAGTTTACACAATTTTGCTACATTGTGTAGCAAAAGCTAATAGGCTAAAAAACTTTTAAAAGGTATTTTGACCACGAAATAGGTTTGTTTCTGATAGAATAGCTTTAAGTTTTACATCTCTTATGTCATACCTTATCGAGACTGATAACAGAATAAAATATTCTATTTTGACTGACAATAGAATAAATATTTTATTCTATTTTCTCTGAAAAACTAAGAGTAATCCAACCCAGCAGGCTGGGGACAGCCCACAATGGGCAATGTGCGGTGCCAGGACAGTGGGACAGCAGCCCCTGGCCCCGGGCTGGATGAGCCAGGCTCAGCTCTTCCCGTTCCCAGGCCAGGGGACACTCCTGGGGCTGAATATCAAAGGCCTCCTGCGAACCATGTCAGGCAAAAAGCATAAATAAATCCTCCAGAGCAGTCACAGCAGTTCCCACAACAAGAAGTTAGCAGCGGTTAACAAAGGATAAAAGCAAATACCCGAGCCCCCAGTTCCTTCCATCGGCACCACCCTGGAGCAGGAGGGTGTCCATCGCTGCTGGAATCAAAGCCTTCCTCTCCATTGTTCCCAAGGCGGCCAGGACAGCCCGTGGCCGTCTGCCACAGCAGAGCTGGATGAAAGGAGCCTGGAGCTCCTCCTGCTGCTGTCTGTGCTCCTCTGGCAGGGCAGGAGCAGAGCCGGGCTCGCTGTGTCCCCTCCCAGCCCTTCACCGCTGGGCACAGCCTGGGGCTGCAGGCTCGGCAGCATCCCCGGCCTGGGGCATTCACATTCCCTGAAAAATCCCTTCATCCAGGATTTTCCTCCTGGGAAGCTGAGAAGCCTCAGAGGAAAGGAAAACAATTCTTTTCTCATTTGCTTCTCCTGTGTTGTGCTCATGTGGAATGTGTCTGGAGATTGTTCACCCACAGGTGATTGTTGCATTGCATTCTGCTGTGAGTTGTTTTCACTCTTTGGCCAATCAGGGCCAGGCTGTGTCAGGACTCTGGAGAGAGTCACAAGTTTTCATTATTATCTTTTCAGCATTCTGTAAGTATCCTTTCTGTATTCTTTAGTATAGTATAGTTTAGTATTCTTTAATATAATATAGTATCATAAAGTAATAAATGAGCCTTCTGAGAACATGGAGTCAGATTCATCATTCCTTCCTTCATGGGAGCACCCTGCAAATACAATACCAGCCCAGCACTCCAACGTGATGCTCAATCCCACATGGTGGTGCTGCTCCAAACTCATCATCCATGCTGAGCTCTGCAGTTTGGATGCTTTCACCTGTCCTGTCAACATGTGTGGGAGGACATGGTTGAGGGATGGATCCCACTCCAGGAGCACTGTGCTCCCGTGTCCCTGGCTGTGTAGCAGTGACCAGCTGGGATGATTTCCCATCCTCTCCCTGTTTTACACACACATCACATTGCTCCTATTCCTGTACTTCCCCCCACACATCTCCTGGAGCTCACTTCCAGAACCAGGCTGGAGGAACCTTTGATCCAACAAATCAGTATGTTTATTAAAGGAAGTGAATGACTAAGTCTGGATGAAATTATTTTGACTTAACCTCCTTTATGGTGTCTATATGGAGACTTTGGCCACATGGCAGCCTGAGCTCTGCTGGTGTCCCCATCTGCTTTTGCAAGGATGCAAATTTCTGCTTCATCCACAGGGAACTTGCTCCAACAGGGTCTCCATCAATGACAATACTTGTAAAAACCAAGAAGAAAGTGGTTATTGAATAGGGAGGCAAAAACTCTGCTCACCATTACCAGCGAAAGCAAGGTTTGCTGTCATGGACTATCTTTCAGGGAGGCTCGTGTCCTAAATGGGGCTTTTCATGAGAAATCCACTTAGTATTCCTCTAAAATTCCAGGAGGGTGAAATCCCCCACTCCTTCATCTCATTAAGGATGAAAGAATGCCAGGTATGTGGCAGGAATCTGGGGTGAGAGGAGGAGTGGGGTATATTTTAACCAAGTTGTAGAATGGGAAAAATAAACTGAGCTAAGGGTGAGGATATGAAATATATTTCCCAAAGCTGAGAAGCAATGTCAGCCAGGAGAAATGTGCTAATGCACAAGGAACACATAACAGTGTTTAAAGGTTACATGTCATAGTGGATGTGCTCAGGAAAGCACTTGGGGACCCTCTCAAGGCATTTTGCCTTTCGAGCACTGAGATTTTATCAGTTGATGGCTTCTAGATCAGGTGGATTTATCTAAGTGCAGCAGACAAAATGCTAAAAGGCAGCAGGTGCTCAAGGTGAGGGGGTGACAGAGACTTCTGTGTACCACAGGGGACTTCTGAGCATTCTAGCAGGGACTGAGTTATTGCTAAAATGTTGTGGGGAAGCCTTGTGAAGCTCTCAAAGCAGAGCAGGAAGATCAGACCAACAGGACTGTTCCTCATCTGGGGCTGCTGTTCAGGTGCAGAACAAGTGTCAGTGAGGCAGGACAGTTTTACCCATTAGTATTCTCCTTTGAAGAGGATGAAAACACCCTGAAGAACAAAACCTCCACATCAAAATGTTTAGTGGAAAGATAAGACTACCCAAAAACTGTTTGCACAGACTGGAACTTGCTGCCAAGCAAGCTCAGACAGGGCCGTGAGTGCCCAGCCTCCCAGGCTTGTACAGGACATTTTTTGCACTTGGCATAAGGAGCCATTTAGGAGCAGGGAGCGTGCTCCAGGGAGAGCTGCAGAAGCAGAGTGATTGTTTGGAGAGAGGGAAATCAGCCTCTGCTGCAGCCAACAGCCTCCCAACCCTCCTGGGCACCAGGGCACTCAGGAAAGTGTCACCACAGCCCTTTGGTGGCAGGTTGCCATCATCCCTCAAACCTTCTCCCACCCAGAGGTTCACCATGCATCCTTGCCCTTCATCTAAATAAGGAAGGCACCCAGTGCCCCATGGTCTCCGTGCTATCCAATACTCTGTCACCCACTGTATTCCCAAAAAGCTCAAACAAGGGGAGCTTTCCAAAGGTCTCCCTCCTCTGGAATTCACTTGACATAGGTTTGAACAAAGCCACGCTTTTCCCCTGCGTGTTCTGATGCTCATTGGTCCAGCCAGACCTGCCACGAGCTTCCCTGGGGATGAGCTTCCTCCTGATGTAACAGCCTGACTACTGCAATGCAGGAACTTGGATGCCTTCACAGAACATGACTGACAACACAAAAATGCTTTCCCCATCAACACTGCATATTCACCTCCTGTCAGATGAAGGGAGAAGCTGTTTCATATTTCCCCTCGGTTCTGAAATAATTTAAAAGCTAAAAAAATACTGTCCTGACTAAACCCAGGAATTTTAAGAGCACAAAAGTTTCTCAGACCATAAATCGAGATTGCTTCATGTTCTGATAGTGGGGAACAGCAATTGCTTAAAAATAAAAGTATACCTCCACAGAGTGATTCTCACCATACTTGAGACTTCTGCTCCTTCAGGAAAGGAGTGGTTTGAAGATTTTTCCACTTGGCACATTGTGCAGTGGGCACAGATGGACCAAGTCTCCACGATTTTACTTGACCTCCCTCCTGCCCCAGAGGAGCTGTGCACTCTGTGAAAGCCTCAGCCAGCACCACTGTCAGGTCGGCTCTGCTGAGACACAGAACTGAGGGCAGAGCAACACCTGTGAATTGTCATGAGCAAACATTGCTATGAGCTGGATCCATGAAAATGGTCCTTTCATCATGGCCTCTGCTGCACTAGGAAATGGGAACTGTGTGCACTGCTCAAAAAGAGAAAGAAAAGAACCCTAAGGGTATAAAAAAAGTAATATAACCTAAAAATAAACAACCAAAAAATCACTTGAAACTATGACACCTTGCTGTGATCTCATGAGGGCTGAGATCGTGTGAACAAGGAAGGGGAAAAGGTGTTTGTCAACTACACACAGGAGGCTGAGTGCCTGAAAAGGAATGAAAGGAGCCTGAAAATCTCTTGGCAGACTATGCTCAGGGTCTGAGCCATTGAAACCCGAGTTCTGCTGCAGCTGATGCTCAGGGAGCAGCTCTCTCCCTGCACAGAGCAGTGGGAGTGAGCAATGGGGATCAGCACAGCTGCCTGTGCCTGGCATTCCCAGCCATCGCTGGAAATCCCACCATATGACTTTGGGGATAATGTTAAATCCATTACAGCATTCTCCTCTCCCCTGCTCATCCCACACAAGCTTCAAAACTTGTGGTTTATGACTGACTGCCAGAGAATCACTGTGGCCTGTCTCTGGAGGGATAATCCTAAATTTTAAGTGACACTTCACGGGCATCTTCTCTTTCTTCCGAGATGCTGTCTTACACAGCACATTAAGTATTCCAGAGATTAATAACTGGAGCAGAGAGTTCTAATCTTGGTGTCCTAGCAGAGATTTAGCAAAGAACATGTTTGAAGTTGCTGTGGCACAGGAAGCATAAGAAGCCTTGAAGCCCCAAAGCGAGGCTCGTTGGCAGCTCCAAAGGAAATCTGGGACATGGGACACGTGATGGATGTTCAGTCTCCAGGGCTGCTCACTGACGTGGTGTTTCCACCCAGAGCAGATCTTAGGGACCCTGTGAAAGGTGGGACCCAGTTTGAGCTCTCTTTTAAATAGACCAAACTCAGCACTGCTGTGAAATTGTACTTTCGTATTCTTTGACCTGAATTAGGGCATAACTGAATTGTATAATCAGGTTACAGGTTGCTTTGAACTTAATTTACCAAGGACCCAATGGGAACCACTTGACCATCTCAGAGCTGGCAATTGCCCTGGGTCAACTTGGAGGATGTGCCAGGATAAGCACAGCAATGATTCTGAGGCTGCTGGCACAGCAGCTCACTCAACAGCAGCCCTGCCATCACTTGCCAAAGGCTCTCATGGCAGCATTTTAAGATTCCTGTCCACAGCAGGATTATTTTTTCTCCTACTGCTCCTCATCCAACCAAAAGTCCCATTAAAGAGGCCTAGCAGGTGTCTTTTGGCCTGTTCCCCTCTCAGGGGGGCATATACCAATGACAGGAGACACCCAAGCCCCTTCTGGGTTTGAAGAGCCCTGTGCCACTCACATGGAAAACAACCAAATTCTCCTGCACATGGGAATGAGAAAACCTTGCCACAAGTGTCCCAATGGTGAAGCTCCACAAGGACTCCAACACTACTGTCTGAAATGACACCATTGTGTCCTCCTGCCCTCAGCATCACACACTCCTCCCATTTCTCTCCTGCCAGCACCAATGCTCAGGTAGCACCACAGCAAATCATTACCAGGGAACTGAACTGAAATGACTAAAATTCATCCCATTCTGCAAGATTCATGATTTTTATGGTGCTGTTCCAAGCACCTGAATGGCCACCAGCACACTCAGAGCAGCCTGTGACAGCGATCACCTGGTCCAAGTTCGTCAGTTACTCTGGCTACTGTGGCACAAAGTAACAAATTAACAGCTAATATTCAGGATATTATAAAATTCTGCTTCCTTAAAGCTGTTTAAGCAGCTGCTCTGGCACCTCTTTGAGAATTAGACAGCTCTGCTCTGAATTAATGCAAGAGAAGTGGCTGGCACGATTTGGCCATAGATTTAGAAGTCACATAAACATGCATTATAGATGCCCTTTCAGGCCCTCATTCTGGAACTGTTTTATGCACAACACACTTATCTGTTTAGCAGGCAACACCAAGTATCAGAACTATTTCCATACCTTTGGTAGTCCCTCTGCCTAAAGTAAAGCTAAAGATGGGTCAGAGAGGGGTCAAATAGCAATGGGACAGCATTGACTCCAGGTCACTGAGATCAGAAAAGACATCTTCATGTGTAACTTGGCTGGTTTCAGCACAGCATGTTTTTCCACATTCTTTACCACCCACAGAATTCCCTTAATTGTCCTAAAAACTGCCTCCAGGCAGCCAGGGATAGGATCAATAATCCAAACTTGAGGTCACCTGGAGGCAGCCAGCTCCCTTCTCTTGCCCTGCCCAGCAGCCTGTGAGGAGCAGGCAGAAGCCACCAAGACCAGCATCCCACCTGGGACTGGCCAGTGCTGGGTGCCACAGGAACTGTGTGAGAGCAGGTCTGCAACAACCCTTCCCCCACAGGCTCTCTGAAAAACACTCAATGCACAGGTGAGACCTCAATATTTGCCCACAAATTTCTCTTTTACAAAAAACTGTAAACCTCAGTAATACTCTTGAATCCAAAATTCTTCTCCTGTGGCAACCAACTTCAGCACAAGCAAGTTCCTCATGTTCCTTGCTTTGAATCTGCCAGATGACAGCCTTACCTTGATGCTCTGCAGCCCTTGGGAACACCAAACATCACTTCTACACCTTCTTTATATCAGTTACAGTCTGGATATTTTCCCCATTACTTTGCCTTTTCCAGCTTTTGCCAAAGCGATGGAGTCTCCTTAGATTTGGGTTCAGCATTCAGGATGGATTATTCTTTTGGGAAAGCAACAAGTTGTTCAGTGGGACAGCTGAATCCACAGGCAAATTGTACAGCAGGACAGGGGCCTGCAAACCTGTGTTTTTAAACAAGGTACAACCAAGCAAACCCATCCTCATAGCTCTAAAGAGGTGAAATCACTGAAACACCTAAGTTAGTGGTAAAGCAAAAAGCTCTGCTTTATTGCTACAACAACTTTTGATCAAAAAGTCCCATCAGAGAGCTGCCCTGCTCAGCCTGCAGAACCACTCCAGGGCAGCAGAAGGCTTGGCAGTGCCTCTGGACTGTGCTTATGGAGGGTTGTGTCTGCATGTGCCCAGCTCTCCAGTTTCAGCCACAACATCGCTATCTCTGCCATCGATGGAGACAAGAAGTACCCACTGGTTATTTGGTGCTGGTTTAGCAGGAAGGAGATGGAACACGAGGCCTCGGGAGGCAGGGCTGAGCTCAGCCCCCCGGGGTCCTGCAGCACGACCTGCCCGACATGTCCCGATAGACGACTGTGACACGGGCAAGGGGGACACCTGCTGGGCTGCCTGCCTTGCTGCAGCCCAGCTGCAATAAAAACCATATAAAACCAGGACATTTCATTACATCTTAAAAAGCTGTAAAACACACACTCTCTCCAAAACCCCTGAGCCTTACTATGATAGTCTCTAAGAGGGAGTTTTCCTCTCCACGAGCTGCTGTGTGTGAGCAGCACTGAACTGTGCCAGCGTGTCCCGTCCTCCCGGGCCAAGGAGCTGGATGGCAGCTCAGCAGGCAGCGAGGCTCCGCCCTGCTGCACAGCAGGAACCCTTCCCTGCAGCGCGGAGGGTGCCAAGGACAGGGCTATGCCTGCTCGCTGGGGTTCCCTGTGCCCGAGGCCCTGCTGGGAGCCTCTGCTGCCCGTGGGGCCTGCTTGGGAAGGCGGATGGGAACATAGACGTTGGAGGCACAGTGTTCCTTGAGGTATTCCCCCCCTTTCTCCTCATAGTCCTTCCTGCTGATCCAGCCTTCCTCACGGGTCATGTGCTCCACTGCCCAGTCCCTAGCCCCGTACCAGGCATCCAGGACAGGGCTGGAAGCAAGGCTAACCTGGATGGAAGGAAAACAGAACAACAATGTCAGTTCAGCACAGGGGAGGGAAGCCCTCTTTACCCTGGTTACAATGGTATATGACACACACAACTGAATTTCAGAAATTTGAGCTGATCACTCAGTGCCTCTCAGAGTAATGTTAGGATCAACTGTGTTTTCACCTTGATGTCAATTCCTAAGCAATCAATTTGCAAATTTCCAGCCAAACATGCTTTTGTGTGCAT
Organism: Euphonia xanthogaster; assembly: GCA_034509185.1. Lineage (NCBI taxonomy): Eukaryota > Metazoa > Chordata > Aves > Passeriformes > Fringillidae > Euphonia > Euphonia xanthogaster. The sequence continues at coordinate 3,971,426 of JAYDZK010000070.1, read as the reverse complement.
GGTTCTTTAGTAGAAGCTGACTTTCCTTTTCCCTACTCACTATGCTGTCTTCACAAAGAGCAACTGAATCTTTGCTAACCTGCATTGTCTTGCTTTCAAACCCTCTCCATGCCCATACTTTAAGTACTCTTGCTCTGCACCTCTCCCAATTCCATCTGAACACAGCAGAACAGGCTGTTCACATAAACCCCATGGCAACACACACCTGAAAGGATGACTGGAATGGCCTCATTTCCAGCAGTTCCTTCTGGATTCTGGCTTTCAGTCCAGGGTACATTGTATTTCCACCAGTGAGAAAAACATTCTGGACAAGGATAGCCTGTTGTTCCTTGGAATACCTGTGAAGAGCAAGAACAGCTTCAGCTTTTCTCAAGGACATCAGTCCTATGACCTGGAACAGCTGTGGGGAATACTGCTACCTTGTCCCAGGATTCACTTTGAAAAACTTCATTTTCCTACCACCAAAAACCCTCTCTGTTTTCTGGAATTAAGGGGGTGGCAGAAAAAGTCCTGAAAGCACTCAGCTCCCCATAAATCAACAGCTGGATTTCTTTCTAGGGCTGGAATTCCTACCTTTCAGAAAATGTGATCTCCTATGTTCATACAGTTCAGGGGTGACATTTCATCAATGCTAACTTGTCTGGAAATGTCCAACAGGTGTGCCTGTATCTTAACTTTAAAATGTTACCCCTGATTTTGGTTTCCCAAAACCAGAGACTGCCAGCTCACTGTTGCAAGTGTTTGCTCTTTCCCTCAATAACCAGTTGGACCAGGGATCTCTAAAGTGGGGTCAGTGCAAAACAACTCAGTGGGGTGCAGGAAGAAAAATTGATAAATACATTTAAATAGTGTTTATTTCACCTTGATCTTATTCTTCTTTAATTTCTATTTCTGGGTATGTTTTAAAATGTTCATAATACATTAGTTTAGTAGTAGCTGCAATTTATAAATATACATATATTGGAGGTGTGTGCTCAAAATTTTTCATTGATGGGGTTATGGATCAAAAAACTTTGTAGACTCACTGACTTAAAACAAGCAAAGTTACTTGTGGCTTTCAGGAAGACATATCTAACCTGCAATGCTTGACCCCACCAAAAATAACTATTCAACATATTTTCTCAAATTATTGCTAATCCCCCAGCATTTCAAAAGCTGGTATCAAATGAAGAATAGCTTGTTTGAAGTAAATAGTTCTGTAAACTCACCTCTCAAGGACATATTGCATGGTTTCTGCTATCCCAGCCTGGTCCTCTCCTATCAGGGAGGGCTGGAAGACAATCTCTGGAGCCCTGATTCTTTCAGTGCCAAGGAAAAGCTGGTGGTACTCTGCCAGGTTAAACACGGGCTTTAAAGGCATTGAGAAGTTGTGGGGAATTATGTTAAAGAACAATAACAGTCTACAATAAGCAATGTTTCCAAACAATTCTGCACAAAAACCTAAATGGTAACGCTCCCACAGAGAACTAGCACTATGCTAAAGGTTCCAAAAGGTCAGGGAAGCTGGACTTTTCCTACAATTTATTCTGCTTGGAGCCACTTAATTCTAAGGCCCAACCTCACAAATTGAAAGCTGTGTCCACTGGGATATCAGGCTATGGATCACAGACAAAAACACTTGAGCAGAACTTCTTTCCCTTAATAACACAGCACTGCTACACCAGGCACTGCCTGCAGAGTGAGCCAAGAGGGAATTCTCATCCTAAACCACCAGCTAAGATTGCCAGGATTTCTCTCTTCATGTCCTGTTCAGGTAGTTTAGGCATCTCTTCCAAGAGCAGGCAAACAATGTTTGCATGAGGAGAAATGTCAGCAGACTGGCTGGACAACTGGGATGCAAACCCCTGGCACAAGGTGTAAATACAGAAACCAAACCTGCACTGCAGCAACTGGCTTCTCAACTTCAGGCTGCTCCTCAGCAAATAAAGGCTCAAACTCATTAATGCTTTCCACATCCTCCAGGGACTGCTCACTGCCCAGTGGATCCAAGTCAGGAGTCTGGAAACAGAGCAAGTTATGGTAGCTTAGCTCAGGTGTGATTTCAATTCTGGTGACGTGGCTGGAAAACTCAGTCTCCTCAAATCTCAACTCTTAACTCTTTAACATGCCTGAAAGCAAATATGCTCAGGACACAGAAATACAGACATTCACACAAAGCACAAAAATCAAACACTTCCCGATGCCAGCTCAGAAATGCAGGCCTCAATCACCAGGCTGCCTGCCAGGATCCCAGGCAGCCATGTCCTAAGCATAACAGCATATTAAAACTTGCTAAAATAGCTTTTTATATTGGCTAAGACCTGGTACCCTTCCAACACCTCTAACTGCTCTATAATTACCATTAAATTCCCTATTTTGCTTGTGTGGGACTGGAAAACAAATATTTGCTAGCTACAAAGCCACCACACAATTTTTGAGAGTTTCAACTGTCTCCTATTTGCTCACAGGATGCACCAAATCCCCTTTTATTTTACACAGACATGAAGCTCTGTCCTAATGAAAAGCATCACTCAAAATCCCACAAGACTGCTGTTGTGAGGTCGGAACATATTTTCAATTTCTTCATTTTTTGGTGTTACAATGTTACCTCTGGGATTTTGTTACTAAATATTTGGTTTTGCTATTTTAAACTTGAAACATTTGTTGCAATGCCACCATGAGACAAAATGACATCCTTCAAACATTCCTCAATATCTATTTTATAGCTACTTAAGAAATTCAATTAATCAGACTGAAGTTTAGAAGTGTTCATTGTTCCAGCAAAAAATGTAGTCTCATGAAGTCCTGTTAAATGCATTTCTTTTTTTATCTTATAAAAAAAGAAAAAAGACAAAACCAGAAAGATATAGAGACTCAGCTGAACATCTGGTCTTACAAAGGGAATTTGTGATAACTCTAAGTGCTCTCTCAAGGCACAGACCAAATTACAAAGCTTGTGGATTCATTCTGAGGTCTGAGACTGCACCCAGCAAAGAGCAGGAGTGTGGGAGATGCTGGAATTCAGGCACAGTCACTGAGAAAAATCACAGGTAACTGCTAATCTTTCAATTCTCTTTTTTCTAGAATATCTTCTTTTGACAGAAGGCAGAAAGATTCTTCACCACAATGATAAGCCCATCATCTCCCTGAATTTTGCAGAAGCACAATAATTCTGATTCTTGCACTGATAATCATAGAATCAAGGAATGGTTTGGGTTGGAAGGGACCTCAAAAGCTCATCCAGTTCCACCCCCTGCCATGGGCAGGGACATCTTCCACTAGACCAGGTTGCTCCAAGCTGGCCTTGAACACTTCCAGGGATGGGCTAACCACAGCTTATCTGGGCAACCTAAATAAGGATCTCCCCTCCATGCTTCAATTTTCTCTTTTTCTCTCTACCTTTTTCCCTGAACAGAAGCTGATAAAGCTAAAAAAGCTCTGTCTAAAGTGACTTGGAAGGCAGTGAAAAGCACATGCACAAGCAGCCTTAGAGCACCCCTTGGCAGCAGCTGCTGTGTGCTGGGCCTGTATTAGCCTGGCAAAGCAGACAAGGAGCTCCTCATCTTCAAGACAACTGCAATAACCAAGTGTAGCAAATAATCTTTCATTAAGGAACCAAAACAGAACATGCTGCTTAAATCCACCAAAAATAGACAGCTACAGTGAAGGCAGGGTTGGTTGTTTACCATTTAAGTTCTCTGCACCTGAAGGGGAAGAACAAAAAGGAAATCAAATACTTTTTTAAACAAAAAGATGGATGGTTTATCTCCTCTGTATGTTTAATAGAAGACTACTGAAGATTAAGGATGGTTGTCTCAGGACATTCTCTCTGAAAAGGGAGAAAGAGTTGCCAACTTAATAATGACTTGCCATGTGTTAAAGAAAAAGCTTAGTTCATCAGTGGAAGTCAGAAGGGACACATTTTCAAGCACAGAAGTTTAATTCATTCAGAGATAAAAGGAGGATTATCTTGTTGAAAACATCCTACCTCTGGCTTGCTGTCCACAACATCTACTTCAATATTGACTTCTGACTGTAGGATTTTCTGCTTTGTCTGTTCAACAGACAGGCTCAATTTGTTGATGTAAGACTGAAGCTCTTCTGCAGAGTCCATGTTCAGCTCCACCAAAGCTTTGTGGAACTGATCCATCTGACCATCTTCTAAAAGTTCCTGTGGACAGATGAGAGTTAGCTGTGATGAACAAGACAGGGCAACAGCAGTCAGCAGTGATGTACAGTCCTTGCATGACTAGAGACTCTGATGTGCACACTTTGACAGCACTTGAAGTATTTCCCAGAAGTGCTGCTCAGAAACTGAAAACATCCCCTGCATCAACAATCTCTATTAACTCACAACTAACCTTGGCAAGCTCCTATCAGGGAACACCCACGACAGTCACGGCTTCTTCACCATGATGTGTGACCTTCTGCTAGAGCTCTGAGGGCAGCCTGCCCTCCTCCCAAGACACTACACTGGAACTCTGCCTGCATTACCTGCACATACAGCAACCTGTCCAGCCTCTCCTGGTCCAGCTGCAGCTTTTACTCCCGACGCCGCGCGTTGAGCTCCTGCAGCCGCCGCAGCTGCTGCTGCCTCTTCTCCTGCTTCTCCTCAGATGCCACAGTGCTGCCCAGCAGCTTGTTGGAGAAAGGCAGCTGCATCTTGTGCACGTTGTTCTCGTAGTACTCTGGGCACCGCCACTTCTGCAGCTCTGGGCATTTGGAAAGCAAAGCAACTTTTTGTTCTGGCAGCACAAAACGATTCGTGTGTTGTGTGCACCTTGTGTGAAGGATGAAAGGTGGGGAAAGAAGGCAAAAAAAGTGCAAGCACAGAATTCTGTCAGCTCCTGGCAAGTGTTCCCAAGCTTGGCTGTCCCCTCTGAGTGCTGCCTGCAGGTCACACACCCAGTGCAGGCAGCTCTGAGCGCTCTGACCTCCAGGAAACAACAAGTACTGTAAAGCGCAAGTGCCCACTGAAGTCTCACTGCCCAAGGGGAGGGAGAGCGCTCACACATTTCTAAGGAAGGCTCATTCCCAAGTGACAAATTTAAAAAAAAACACTTTTCTTCAGGCCCTACTTCAGATGACATTTGCCATGGAAATTTTAAAACTGATTTAATTCACAAAAAGTCATAAGAAATGTCCTGTGCAACTCTGGAAACCTTAAAGCAGACAGGAAACACAGAAATCCTAACCCCCTAAGATGTTCTGTTGACATATAAAGGAAAGAAGCTCATTTTAAATCCTTTTCCAATGAAACCATCACAATTTTTATTCACAGAGAAATTTGAACCAATACAGATTTTTAATTTCTAGTAGTAGTTAAATTTGATTTCTGGCTTAATTTTAAATATTAAACTGCTGTTAAATGTAAGGCAGGTTACCCCAAAGAAAGCAAAACAGAAGTAGAATATTTCAGTAAGAATTCCAGCTGAGTTCGAAACAAGAGGTAGAGAGGACAAACTAAAAACATAGAGAACAAGTGGGGAATTATGTTAAAGAACAACAACATGGGTGGGTGAACAACAACAATAAAGTGAGAAAGTTTCCTAGACTTCAAGATAGACTGGAATCCACAAAAGTGTGCAATAGATTATAGAGAGCAGTGCAGGTGTACCACTGGGTGAGAAATTTAAGGTTTTGGGATTTTCAGTATCTTGTGGATGGAAGCAAG
>JAYDZK010000070.1:3928606-3963094 GCA_034509185.1 Euphonia xanthogaster | reverse complement strand
CGCTCTTCCGATCTCCGGAACGCGAACACCCGCGTGGGCGCCGCCATGGCGGGCGCGCTTCCCGCCGCGTCCGGCCGGCAACGCGAGCCCGCTCCGGGGTTCCGGGGCGCCGCTGCCCTGAGGCGCGGGGTCTTGAAATAACAGAGATAATCGTAAATGGCTGTGCTCCGTAATGTGAGGGCTTTGTGTGCTTCCAAGGAGAGGAGACCTAACCTGTGGGACAGGGAGCAGCCAGCACAGCACGGAATCATGGAATGGACCTTAAAAGAGCTCATCCCAGTCCCTGCCATGGCAGCGACACCTTCCGCTGTCCCGGGCTGCTCCAGGCTCTGCCCAGCCTGGCCTTGGACACTTCCAGGGATCCAGGGGCAGCCACAGCCTCTATGGGCACCCTGTGCCTGGGCCTCACAGTAAAAAAATATCTTCCTAATATTGAACTTAAATTTCCCCTCTTTCAATTTGTACCCATTCCCCCTTGTGCTGTCACTGCTGCTCCTGAGGAAGAGTCACTGCCCAGCTTCCCTGTAGCTCCTTCACCCACTGGAAAGGTGCCGTGAGGTCTGCACACACCTTCTCCTGTCCAGGCTGAGCAGCCCCAGCTCTCTGGCCTGTCTCCAGGTGCTCCAGTGCCCTCAGAGCATCGTGGCCTCCCCAGGACCTGCTCCCGCAGCTCCGTGTCCCTCTGCTGCTGGAGACACTGCAGCTGTGCCCAGTGTGCGAGCTGGGGTCTCAGCAGAGCAGAGCAGAGGGGGACAATCGTCTGCTCTGACCTGCTGGCATCTCTTACAGGATCAGTGGGGTTGGAACATGCTTCTGAGATCATCGAGTCCAGCCTATGACCGAAGAAAACCATGTCAACAGACCAGAGCCTCATCCAGCCTGTCACAGACATATTTTCTGAAAAAATCCTTTCGCTGGGATCTTTTCTCCTGAGAAGCTGGGGAGCTTCAGCTTCTCCATGTTTTGCTACTTTGGAATGTGATTTGGAGAATTGTTTACCCAGCATGTGAATTGATTTTACTTGATGACCAATGACAGCCACCTGTGTCGAGGCTGTGAGCAGTCAGAAGATTTTATTATTCATTCCTTTCCTTTCTAGCTTTCTGATGTCTCCTTTCTCTTTCTTTAGTATAGTTTTAGGATATAATTTTCTTATAATATATATCATAAAATAATAAATCAGCCTTCTGAAACATGAAGCCAAGATTCTCATCTCTTCCCTCATCCTGGGCACCCTCAAACACCATCACACCAGCTCTGGATATTTTTCCTTCCTGGGCTGAGGGGCCCCGAACCAGGCGCAGGAGCCAAGGTGACCCTCTCCAGTGCCAGCAGAGGGCAGGAATCACTTTCCTGGTCCTGCTGGCCACAGTGTTCCTGAGACAGGCCAGGGTGCCATGGACTTTGTTGGATTCAGCCACTGTCCACCAGCACCCCCAGGGTGGAACCTGCCAAGATTATCTTAAACTGGGACAGTACTGATGTAAGGCCTTTGTGTGCCTTCAGGCCTAAGGAGAGAGAAAGGAGACCTGATCAGTGGAACAGGCAGCAGGATCATCCCTTAGTCAAGGGCATCCTGAAGCTAACGAGCTTTAAGGATGTAGCAAATGAAAATGTGGATGTGTGTCTATCTGTATATTGCTAACTTGACAAAATACTCAAGGTCCATTTGTCCAAGTGCTGAACATGTTCATTATAATACTAAAAAAGACCCTTCCCCTGAGAATGCACAGAAATTGCTGAGCTGATGTAACTTGCATGGAACTTACTAAGCAGTCCTAACTTCCAAGAGGGGCTGTGCTTGGAAATTCACTAACTCTGAATTTCTGTGTATAAATAATGGCAGGGAAAGTCCATGGGGGTGTGCTGGATTTCTGGAGTACCGCTGAGCACCCAGGCTGGGGCAGCTCTGAAATGAACAATGCCCCTCTCGAGTGTGTCATTACTGGCTTGTTGCACACCAGGTAACAAATCCAGTTTTGGGGGTACCATCATCAGCCTGGGGCTGGGCTGTACCCCTGCTCCCCTTCACACAGGGCACCCCTGCCCTTTAAACTTGAGCTGGGAGGCCTCCCCAATGGCTGTGGCTTGTGTGGAGGTGAAACCCCACAGCCCTGGGCCCTTCCACTTGCCCAGGAGGGCACTGACACAGCCCAGGCATCTGCCACTCCTGTGCCACCAGGCAGGGAATGGGGAGGGCCTTTCCCCCTTATTTCACCCCCCATTCCCTGGGGAGAAGGGGTTCCAGGGTGGGATCCATCCTGCCATGGCAACAAGGATGTCCCAGGCTGGCTCAGCTCAGTGAGAGCCAGCGTGGACTCCAAGGGCTGCCCGTGATGTGACTGAGACACAACTCCTCATTAAAATTAAACAGATCACAGCTTCAGCTGCTTTCCATCCCTCTCAGCACTGCAGACAAACTATCAACAGCCTGATTTCCAGAGGTGCCCCCAACCTGCCACCCCCTCTGTGTGAAATGGGGACTCAAATATTGAGCATCCTTGAAGCTCAGGGCTTTAATGGCTTTTCTCACTTGTTTACCCAATGCACAGAGCAGGGCTGATAGCTTTCTTTTATCATGCAAAGGTGTTATTAATGTGAATTAATAAGAATTTGCAGAGTTCATTTAGATCTTGGGATTAAAAAGGCTCATTTCAAGGGGCCGTTACTACAGAAAAACAAACACACGCTCAGAGCAAGAACATTAAATGCAGGCAATAATTTGTAACATGCATTTACATCACTGCCCTCTTCTCCTGAGAGCTACACAAGCAATCTAGTTAAACAACCCTCTGTGAGGTAAGCAATAGATTATGGCTTTATTTTATTGAAGAAGAAACCCACAGCATGATGAATATCAAGTTATTGAGTCCATATCTGGTTCCTTCTTTGATCACTGCTGATTTCCTTTACTCCTAAGCAATGCTTTTATAGACACACATCCTATAAAACGTGCTAGTTGCCTTTCTTGGAGGGAAGGGAGACAGAAGGGCAATTAAAGTATAAAGGTTTATTTCTCTAAAGGATTAACTAATAGATGAGGATATGCAGAGTAGGCTAAAAATAGAGTCTATATGGGACATATTTGTGCTCTACATTGAATAAGGGCCCAGGAGAAGAATCTTGTAGCTGCTCATCCTCTACACCTCTCTGGAGGGTTGAATCTGTTTTATTCTCAAGAGCAACCTTGGCTACTCAGTCTCAAAGTGGCCAAAGCACTTGGTTACCTCCCCTATATCCAATGACAAGAACTATAACTACAGATTTAACATAAGCCTGGAAAGCTTCCTAACCTATATTTACCCTCTAAATAACAGCTGAAGAAAACATCTGACTTGATTGGCCTTTCTCAGTTGTTCTTATCCCCTATTAATCCCTGCTGCTCCCTCCCCAGCACGGGGCTGTCCCCTTGGCTGATTTACCACTCCTTTCCTGTGACCACCAGCGCTGCAATGAGAGTTATTGAGAGGTGGTTAGAAAGGGGAGCACTCGAGCTGTTCTAAACTTAGAGCAACCTGAAGCAAGCCATGAGGTATCCCCTGGTTCCTCTGGTGAACGAGCTGACCTTTCCTCTGCTTTTCTTCTGGTTCTGCCTGCCCTTTGTAATGCTGCTGATCATCGCCATTATCTGGCTACAGCTGCTGCTTAATGAAGGTAAGTTGGGCAGTTGATCAGGTAAAATGCTGCTGCATAGAGTTAACTTCCTCTTTAAAGCACTCTGCTGGCTATTTTTAGACCATGCCACTTGTCACAGGAGGCAGCTAAAGGTTTGTTAGTACTGGTGGTAGCATATAGAAAAAGCAAACAAGTTATTGTGCTTTTCTGCTAGAAATGCTTATGAGACAACCAAACTGCTACTTACCCTTCTTACACTCTCCCTTTTTCTCACTGGTAATTTGGTTTAAGAAGGACAAAGGACAAGTAATTTTTACAGGTTTCTATTTCAAAAATCCCCCAGAAAGCAAGGCTAATCCTCTAAATCTGTACACTTTAAATTCTGGCCTCACAAGTTCTCTTGCACCTCTCCTTTTTGGAAAGGCATGGAGGGTTTTACTGGGGGAGCTGGTAAGGAATTCTTTTATGCTGAGGCTGATAGAAAGTTTTGAAGGGAGCAAGACATACATTTTCATTTATTTATGTATTTTTCCAGTTTGTTTTTCCAATCCATCCCGAATTTTTTCTTTTAATGTGTCAGCAACCAATAACAGGGTTTGGTTTAGACTAATAGTAAGCTTGTTGTTGCACTTCTGAGGATAAAGCCTTGCTACTCTGCTCTAATGCTGGAGAAAAAAAAAAACTAATCCCAGCTGAGGAAGTTCAAAATCAGTGACAAAATATCTATTTTACATAGCTGTGCCACATCCTTACACTGCAGTTGAGTGCTCAGGCTTTTGTCTGGACAGAGTAATTCTCTTGCTGTTTTGAAGGAGATTTTTCAGGTTATTCTTGCTACATTTACATCCACAATTTCTGGCCTGTAGTGACTGCTCTTAGCACCAGGCCTCCAACTGTTTCCACAAATGCTCTAAATTACATTTTAACCAGTAAGACTAGACATGTCACTAAATTTTTACATACCAGCATATTTACAGAATAAGAACATTAAAGCTTTTCTCAGTTATAAAAATAAAAGTACCTTTTTTATTAACTTCCCAACTAATTCAGTCATATCCACTTCCTCTATGCTTGTTTACAACAAGCACAATTAAAAAGGTAGTGCTTCAGCTTCTCCTTTAATAAAATTGCTGATTAAGAGCTAATTAGTTAAAATTAAACACTTGTAAAAGCCTTTTATTGTCTAGTTTGGTTTGAAAATCCTTTATTTCAGCTGGAAAAAGTTCAGAGGAACCTTGTCCAGCTCCTAGATGGGATATGCAAGTCTTGCAGCCATGGGGAAAAAAGTCACATACAGGCGTTTTACATGTTCTTTTCAAACCTACTTCTAGCACAGATGCCCAGCACAGAAAAGATTGAGAAAGAATCTCCTGATGAGCCTGAATCTGACTCTGAAGGTGAAATAACAGAGGAAGAAAACCAGAGTGATGCATCCAGTACAGAGATGCAAGAGGAGTCACAATCCAGCGGAGCTGTGGGGAGGCTGAGGCCCAAGCCTGCTTATCTGAGCTCAAATCCTAAAAGCCAAAGTCTTCTTGCTGTGACCTCAAACAGCTGGTCCCAGAGGCAGAAGATAAGATATTCCCGTGCTGAAAAGAGCATTTTCTATAACATCCTGATGGTGAGTAGTGGGACCAGGCTGCCTCCTTGCATATCTACTGCTTTTGTGCCTCAGCTCTGACTTTTTTCACCTCCGCCTGACTCAGAGGCCTCTTGGGCAAGACAAAGCTCCAAGATTTCAACCAGGTTTCTGCCTGGTTAATAACTAACAGGAGGTTTTATTTTCTGCCTTCCCCATTTGTGGTGACTCCTGTTGTAGACGAGGTAAAGGCAACACAAAATTGTGCAGAATGACTATCATGAATATGTGTGTGTGTGTGTGTATTTAAAGGTACATATGCATATTTTAAAAGTCCTTGAGAATTGCATTTAAAATGGCAAAATTTGCTACTTATTCCTCCAAGATAAGAAGTTTAACTCAACCGTGTGTAAAAACTCTCATGGTATTTATGGCTGGTACTATGTACTTTAAAAAGTTGCTTCAGATTTCTTACAGTGGAGCATGTGACTGAAAATAAGATATATTTCACTCGCTCAATAAGAACTGAGGCCAGAAGTCTCTTTGCAAACACAGCAGTCCTAATCCTTTTAGGCTTTATAAAAATCCCAAAAGATAAATTTCAAGCAGTGGAAGAGCTTCATGTCTTGTGTGTCTGCTTTGACTGTCTGTTCCTTTGCAGAAGGGGCTCGCAAGGGAAAGCTGCTCTGTGCCTCCACTGTCACTATTCCCAGCCCTGTCTGCTCAGTTACATTGCTGGGAGTTTTGAATTGCAGCAACTGAGGTACTCACTCACGTTTCCTTCCACCAGTTCTGCTGGAGTGCACACCTTGCTTAGGCTGGACTAGCCAAGCACTGGAATCATCTTAACCTGCTGCAGTTATTTGACTAACACACCCTGGAGCTGAGCTTTAGCATGGCATCAGCAATACCTCAGTTGAAAGCATTTTTAAGACCATTAATACCAGCAAGGCAGCACCAAATCAGTATAGTAACAATTTATTTAACATTCATTAATTTCCTAGTTTTTCAAAAGCTAACAATGAGCTTGGTCTTGTCTAGGGTAGCATTTGGTTCTCCTAAAATTCCTCATATGTGCAACTATTGACTTGAACACAGCAGCTTGAACTTGTCTTTTGGAGGATATGACATTTGCTGGTTGTGTTGGGTGGGTGAGGGAAGAGAACAAGCTCCAGTGTTTGCAAAATCCTGCTGAAAATGGAACCTCTTCCAAAGACATCATTGCAGTGAGAATTCAGTTCTTCCTTTTCTTCCCCAGCTGCTGTGCTCCTTGCTTTCTTCTCTCACCTGGAATTTTGTCTGCCTGTTGCTCCAGACCTTTAACATCCTGAGGACTCTGCTGCTGCCATCCTATCTGGTTACCTCCGTGGCTCAGCTGTCCACTTTGCTGGGTGAAAGAGCTGGGAAAATCCTGGGCTCCCTGAGTCTGGAGAGCAGAGGACTGCTGCTTTCAGTCCTGGGGAGGAAACTGCAGCTGAGCCAAGCTCAGAGAACCACCTCAGGGTGAAAACAAAGCAGGGAGACCCATGGCAATCCAGGTCAGCATTGGTGACAGCCTCTGCAGCATGGCAGAGGGAGGGGAATTCTCTGAAAAAGAAACCCACCCCAGACTAAGCACCTACTCAGCTCACCACAGCTGCTTTCAGAGTGTTGAAAACACTCTGCCTAAATGTGAAATGGATGACAGCTGCCAATTTCTCGAGGGATAAACTCCTTTTTTTACAAGGACCGAGCACTCCACCAGCATCGGGAATCATTTCTGCTCACCAACACTAATCTTTGATTCCAAATAAATAAGATCAAGGCAATCTCTCTCTGTAGTAGTTCTTACTGGATTTTAAATGCAACACAGCCCTAGGATTATTATACTCATAGTCCAATTAACACTTTTCTCTTCTGCATCTTGTCACGTCTCAAAGTAGGAAACGGCTTTTCAACACTCAGGTCTAATCAATGAAACAGACCTACCTCCAATTAACAAGAAATAATTAAGCCCTCAGCAGATTCAGAACATGCATGTCCCTGATTTCCGTTCAGGCTTTGTTTTTCAGCACAGCTGGCAGGCTGATGTAAGGTAGATTACAGCCTAGAGAGGCACTCGCAACAGCTCGATTTAACCAGTTCTTGGAACACAAGGAGGGCGAGGAGCCTGAGATGAGCCATCGTTTTATCGCCTAAGGGTTTATCGAGGTGCTGGGTTTTGAATAGAGCAGCCGCGTGCTCTTCTGTTGATGCACACGTCCAACACACTCTTTTGTTTTCAAGAGCATCTGAATTACAAAGTAATCCAACGAGCGCGCTGCCGTTTGTGGGAATCATTGTTTCTGCTGCCCGTGTGCGGTGCCTGTCTCTCCAGAGCCTTACACGGGCCCACTGTGCAACACCAGCCCGCAAAAATGATGAAACCTGCCCTGCTTGTGTTTGCTTTTCCCACCCCAACCCCTGAGCCCCGCGTGGCTAAATATTTGTCCACGCTCTTAAATAAAACTTGTTTACCCGCATCTTTATTTTCGCGGCTCCTCTCTTTAGAAAGGAAAACACAAAAGAAAAAGAAAAGCTTTTTGCCCAGGACACTCTCCTCTCCCGGGAGGGAACTTCGGGGTTCTTCTCCAGCGGGAATCCCCCGTTTCTTTCCCCGCCTGCCAGCGGCGAGCGGGAAGGGTTGGATGCTCCGGGCAGATGCGGAGGGAGCGGGCGGGGAGCGGGGCGGGACGGGGGCGGAGGGAAGAAGGGTCTCCTCTCCTGCTCTCGCCTCCGCCGAGCTCCGCGCCCGGCCCTGGGCGGCTCCGGCCAGCTGAGATGCGGGTCGGGAGAACCCCCCCGCTCCTCCACCTCCTCCTCCTCTTCCTCCTCTCCGATCGTGCTCTGCAGCGCTGACCGTCCCAGGTGGGCACGGACCGCTCCAGGTGGGCACTGACCCCTCTAGGTGGGCACTGGCCGCCCCAGGTGGGCGCTGGCCGCTCCAGGGAGGCGCTGATCGCTCCAGGGAGGCGCTGATCGCTCCAGGTAGGTTGATGCTCGGCGCTGTTCGGGGCTCCAGCCGTTTCCCGCAGCCCCGGGGGTCTGGATGCCGTGGTTGTGCGGTCCTGAATTGTCGCCTTTCCCGCAGAATTTGGTTTCTGCCCCGGTAGGGAATGGGGTTATTGTCTCGGCTGTACTCACATCTTGAAGCTGTCTCCCCTGAGGCAGAGAGAAGAACGTTTGCTGGTAGTGTCAAGGTTTTTCTCTTCACCTTTTCCACGGTGTGCACTTAAAACGTGTTGGCAAGAAAGGCTTCATCTGGCAACTGCATTGCTGGGGATGCCTCTAATATTGTAGCTGAAGCCCTGGGGATGACACCTCCTGTCTCTGTGGGATTTCACTTGTTTAGGCTACTCGAGCCTTTTAGACTATGCTAACCTCTACTCAAAAAGAAACCCTGTTATCTTGAGGTAGTTACCAGAATGCCACAGTTTAACTTAAAAATGTTATACTGGGACCATCACTGCAAAGAAGTAGGTGAACTGAGGTGGGTAAATAAACAATCTAAAGGTCTAGGAGAATATTGCTTCTTGTACTACATGGTGATGTTCTAAAGCCTGGTGCTACCAAAGTGTATGCTTTGTGTAGTTTTTAGTCTGTGTAAATACACTCAGAATAGCTTTAGCTTGGCTGGGCTGGCTGTCCCTGGCAGTATCACTGTAATAGCAGGGAGGTTGGTGCCAGCTTGCAAAAACCTGCTTGAGAAAGCTACTTTGAGGACTCCTAGTTCCTGCACAGTTCCCCAGTACCACAGCTATGCTGATGGCACTGGTGGTTTAAACCTGGTTTTCCTGTCTTTGAGCTATGAAAAATAATGCACAAATAAATATTTGGCTGCTAAGAATAGGACTTTTGTGTGTGAATTTAGCTAAAAGTAGTATAGAAAGGGCATTTTGGTTTTGCTGTGGGTCAGTGCCTCTTATAAGTGGTGTGTGAACCTGGCCTGTGGAATGGACACAAACCTACAGGTGAGGGGTCTCAGTTTGAACCCTGTAGACTTTTTATTGTGACCCACATTTCTTAAAACATTTCCTTTCTCTGAATCTGGCTGTGATGCCAGCCCCTGTGCCTGTCTTTGCTGGGCATTTGGAGCTCTCAGCATGAATGTAGCACGACCTTGCAGCTGCCTTTCAGTTTGCAAGTGCTTCAGTAGCATCTGTGAGTTTGTACTTTAATTTCCTTTTGCTGTTGTGTGCAAAAGCTGCTTCCTGGGCATCAGCAAGAGAGTTTGCAGCCTTGGATGCTGTAGTGGAGCTCCAGCCAGTGTGGTTGTTTACACTGACCACAAATAGTTTTGGATTTAATTCACCTGAGGGTCTCTTGTTCACCTGGTGCATCATTTCTCATATCCATTTCTCAATCCAGCAGCCTCTGTCCCAGAGCTCTTCCATGCTGCAGCAAGCAGGTATTTTTCTCAGCTTTAAAGATAGCAAAACCTGGATTGAACACTTTGAAGCACAGCCTTAGTGAGAGTTGTCATTTGGTAGTTCCTTTTGGCTGAAGTTAAGCCTTCTGGGAGGTGGAGGGTGCATTTCTGTGTGCTGAACTGTACTGGACGTCTTTTGTGACCTTTTGCACATCATTTAATCTCTCTTTTCCCCCCCTCTTTTTATTTGTAAAGCCTTTACTTTGCAGGGGTGGGGTCTGTTAAACATTAAGACTCTGTTGGGAAGCATTGTATCTATAAAAACACAGATAACAATTTTTTTCTCCTCTGGGCTCAAAACTCTGGAAGATGTTGGTAAAAAGACCCAAACTCTAATCTAGTGTAAACTGAAGTGACTTAATGTGTTTTGGTGGATTTAAGTGATAAGCATATCTCAAATCACTATGTCAAAGCATTTTTAAGGTCCTGCAGCATGTGGGGATCCCTAACTTGTCAGCAGGACCTCTGAGTAACAGCTGGGTGAGCTGTGGCTGTTTACATCCTTCTCCTGCAGGAGTCATGGGATGATTTAACTTGGTTGACATCTGTTTCCAGTAAAGAGGAATTTGAGTTCTTGGGTCCAAGCTGTATGAAGAAAAATAACACTGAACGTTTGGCTCAAGATCCCAAGAGGGCGCAGCAGCAACAGCCGCCGAGCTCTTGGGTTAATCAAAACACATTTTTGAAGTAATTTTTTTTTAAATATGGAAAGGAAAAAAACCATAACTGTTGTTTCCCACTTCACAGCATCTTTGATTAGTTGGATAGAGAGATGTGTTACTTGTCAAAGCTGTACAAATGGGTGAGTTTCCAGCTTGCCTTAAGGAAAATTTCACACACTGGAGTGCTGAAATGGGAGCCCAAAGAGGTGCTGGCACCTCAGTTCTTTACAAGACCCAGCTGGCCAAAGCTCTCAGAACCCTGCTCTGGTTGTGTTTGACCCTGCTTTAAGCAGGAGGTTGGCTGAGGTGGTGACCTGAGGAGCCCCTCACTGCTTGTGATGGTGCAAACTGCTCCAGGAGCAGTGCCCTTCCCTGTCTGCACAGCCAAGGAGCCCCCACCCCTTCAGGGCCTCCTTAAAAATCCCTGTGTGACTGGCACTGGGCTCTTCTCCTTTGGGTAAGGAGGTCACTAGGGCATACATGCAATACACTCTTAGCTTTTTCTATCCTTTAAAAGTTAGAAACTCCCCTACCTGACCAACAATATCATGCATTTTAGCTTCATATCCTTTTAGGCTCCCAGTTCAGCAAAATATTTTCTTAATTGGGAATGTTATGGCCCATATGCTTCTATTCCAAGCAGTTTAAATGCTTTCAGTTGGAGACATAAAAATATCTTAGTTGTGACATGATGTTTGAGCCTTCCTGCTGCGGATGCAAAATCCATATGGCAACGAGGCTTAATTGAAACCTGCTGGAGTTACTTTTCTCCTGCAACATATTATATTAAATATTCTTTATGCAGCTGGCTTGAAAGGACTAGCCTTAATTAGATATTTCTAATCAATTAGTGCTTTTGGAAATTCCGTTCCTTTCCAAGACTCATGATTTTGATCTATGTAAAGCACTTAAGTTTTATAAATGACATATGAAGTCCAGCCTGTGTGATTTATTCATTATTTACTCCACAGACTTGAGGTGTAAGTCATCCACTGCAGAGTTATTGATTGGGTGGGTAAGTCCTTCCAGGTGTGTTGTGTAGTGGAAAGCTTGTCTAAAATCAGAACTTGTTGCTTGAAGAGTTGGGTCTCTAAATTGGTTTGAGCTTCAGATGTTTGCAATATTTCCTGGTATTTGTTGCTGTTTGGTCAGACCGTTGGGTCAGTTGCAGGGGAGTATGTTTTGTGATTGCAATTAAGATTGGAGAAAGAAATACAAAAGCTGATGTAGCTTAAAGCATACTCCCCAAAGCAAATTACTCCAAGAGTCTGGAATGTGTTGGTGGGAGGCTTCAGTTTTAGTGAGATGTTGCTCCGTGCATGCAGGAGTTCTTCCCTTCCTAAATAATTGTTTCCATCTGCATGGCTTATTCCATCAGCCCCCAGGGCTGCCAGTGCCTGGACTGCTGAGCTACTAAAATCTGTCTCTTGTAAGAATGAGGATCTTTCTCACTAAATATTCTGTGCCAGCTGTGTGCAAAGGGAACTTTGCTCTCATCATACAGAAAAATAATAGGGCACCCCTCACTGGGGACCATTTAGAACAAACAATATTCTGGTATTTCTTTCCCATACTTTCAAATTTTTAGAGGGAAAAGTTTCAGGACCCTTGGATCTTCCTGCATAATGTCTGGTGAGCCCATTATGAATTCACTAGTTCTCTGAAAGTTTAGTTCTTATATAATATGGAATTTTAGCCATCTGTGATCACTTCAGTTGAAGGTTATGGCTGCTGATCCGTGAGATGTCCTCATGAGCATACACATTCCCGTCACATGGTGAAGTGACAATAGCCTGCTTGGCCATTGCACACTGGTGGGGCAGCAGTAGCAAACTGGGCAGCCTGGGCATGGATGAAGCACTGACAGGAGGCTGCTGGCCAAGAGTTCTTTTATATTCCTCAGTTCTCTCTGCTTGGGTCACCTAGGGAAGCGTGAGAGATGTATCACTGTAACTGAGAAACATTGGAAAGGCACAAATCTGGAGTACTCTTCAATCCCTTGCCTCTGCATTTTCTCTTTGGAGGCTCTCATTTCTGAATTAGATTTCAAGTGGTGAACACTGAAATAAAGGTGGAATTTCTTGTGTGTAAGTGAACATGAGCCTGGAACTCTTGTGAAGCCCATAGCAGGTGGCCAATATATAATGGATCTGGAAGGATATCCTCTTTAGGCAACAAATAAATACAGCTTTGCTGATGAAAGTTGTTTTTCTCGGTCAAGGTAAAGCTGGGACAATGTTCCTGTTTGAAAGCAGCGGGGCTGACACAGTGGAAGGAAATCCCTGTGTGTCCCCCAGCGGAAGGTGAGGCATGCAGGGCAGTGTATACATCCCTGCAGCTGATCTCCCAGCCCCTTGTTTAGGGCAAACATTCCTCAGCCCTGGCCTCCCTCCAGCCTGTGCACAAGCAGGGTAAAAGGAGATAAAGGTGACAGCTGTATTTAGCTGCAGTGTTTCCTTTGAGTAATGAGAGAGGAAGGATCTCTCCTGGGAGCAGCCATATCCCTCATCCAAGGGGTTTGGAGCTCATTCACTCCATGCTTCCTACGCTGCCTTGGCTGGAGCACTGCAGGCACGAGGCTGCAGGATGTTTGCAGGCCAGGAAGGGTTTGGAGCAAGCACAGAGCTGTCAGCTCCCCTGGGAGAATCCAAGGCTTGGTGAAGCATCAGCACTAACCCTGGAAAAAGCTCTCTTGGAGAACGGCTTTCTGCAAGGCTCATTCTAGCTGCAATAATGTGTTAGATGGAAGGAAGCTTAACTGGGCAGTGGAATTGGTAGATAAGATCAAGGAATTGCTGCTTTAAGGCACTCCTGTGAATTCTGCTAATGTGGTCTGTGCAGTTTTGTAAAGGATTAGCATCACCTTCTTGTTAAATCAGATGGCAAAGGAAAAACAGTCTTTGTAAAGGTCAAGAAGCTGCTAGCTGGAGGTGTATGAACATCATTTAACCCCATAAAAGTTCCTTTTCTGCCACTGGCTCTAAGTCAGGCATCATGGCTCATTTGGACCTCTCAGAGTTCCAGGAGGATGTACGCTGTGAAGCCAGCTTTATTACGTGAGCTCATCAGGTAAAAAATTCAAACAAGGGCTCAGTCCCCTCTCTGTGGGATGGTAGCTTGTTAATTCTCTAATTAATTGGTTAATTGACAAAGTCCCTAACTCCCATGCTTATGAGGAAGCCAGTTTCCCACCTGATGGTGAGAATGCTCCTCCCTCCTCCTCCTCCAGCATGGTACCAGTATCACAGCAGGCAGCCTGGGGGTCTCTGCAGTGCTGATTGAAAGCAGTTTGGAGAAGGTGATGTATTTACAGCTTCCACCATGGAAGCTCCATTTCTACCCTTCTTATGGGTTCATCCAGTTATTTCTGAAGAGTTTGTCATATCTGAAACTGCCCAAGAGCTGCTTTTGCAGAGCTGCAAGAGCAGCAGTTCTCATTGCCTCCTCTCCTTTGTCTCTACCATGTGTGCAGCTCTTGTTTTAGCCCAGTGGCTGCTCCCAGCACAGATCAGGCTGAGCTGTATCAGCATTTTTGGGGCCAAAACATGAGTAGGAGTCAGGTCAGCAACCACAGCCAGGTGATGCCTGTGTCACAAAAAGGCCATTGTACAAAAGTTTTGTTGCTTACACCAGGGTTAAAACGTGTGTTTCTGAATGTTAGTTGGGTTAAAGTGTTTATTCATCAAAATTCCTAGAGCTGGGAGGTAAAGCACAATTGGTTTAGTTCCTTTCTTGTGTGTTTTTAGGTTTATTTTTATGAAATCTTCATAGTTTTAGATTCACCTGAGTGTCCAGGTTGAATTTCTGCTTCTTTCACTTGTTGGTTTTGACTGTGGCTTTTCAATGGCTGATCCATGTAAAAATCTTCTTTTGGCCTTGGCACTGAGCACTGCTCAGTCTGACCTTGCACACCAGGTGTAAACTGAACAATAAAAACCTGTCTTGCATCACCTGACACTGATGCCTGAGACTTTGTGTCCCATCTGCTCTGTGGCCCTCCAGTTAGGGCAGAGGGTTTTACAGAGCAAACAGCACGTGGGGATTTAGAGACACTGCTCTAATCCCTGACTGACCTTTGAGATGATCTTACACCACCAGCCTCAGCTGCCCTCAGTTTTTCCTGTAAATCCTGCACCACCAAGCTGTTTGGGACTGTCTGTAGCAAGCTCCTCCATCCCCTCACTGGCCCAACCTAGATCATGTCTGACATCTTCCAGTCCTGGTTTTCATAAAGACTCGCGTAATTAAACTTCGTCATTAAGATTTTGGAAAAACAAGCCCTCTTCTAATGAGTTAACAGGCTCTTGACTACAAATAGCTCTGTGA
This sequence comes from Euphonia xanthogaster, assembly GCA_034509185.1. Classification (NCBI taxonomy): domain Eukaryota; kingdom Metazoa; phylum Chordata; class Aves; order Passeriformes; family Fringillidae; genus Euphonia; species Euphonia xanthogaster. Next base: position 3,948,465 of record JAYDZK010000070.1, on the reverse strand, counting down.
GAACTGTGAGCTGAATTGTGCAATCAGGTCCAGCATCTCAACCAGTTTTGTTCCAGCTGTTGCATCGTTTATAGATGAAACCAGTACAGACAAGCTCTGCGTGGTGACTTCAGAGCCAGGCGCCAGCAGAGCAAAAATAGTGGATGCTGACTTTTTTTTTTTTCACTTCTGAGCCTTTAAACAGCAGTCCAGCTCTCTTCTCGAGGACAAATGAGGAGAATGCCCATAAATATAAATTACAGGCCACTTGTAGTTTCTCTCCACACAGAGAAGTTTGGATTCTTCCTGACAGACCTGTTGCAGCTGAGGAGATGACAAAGTGGAACGGAAGCCTGTTAGGATAAGTGATGGCACTGTGGAGTACAACAAAACTGTCTCTTATGAGTGGAATAATTGGCACTTACAATTGCCTGGCTGCTAAATAAAAGCTTCTGCTACTTGACTGTATTAAACCTTCTTTTTATTTTGGAAATAACTGATGGAGCAATCAGGATCTGGGAAAATGCAGCTCCCCTGGAGAGGGGGTGTCCTTCTGTTCCCCTGCTCGGAGCCTGGTGGATCTACCCACAAATGGGCACAGTGGCATTTCATTCCCAAGTAAACTCCCTATAACAATGTGTGTGGGGACCTACTTGGCAATTCTTTTTCTCTGAATCTTGGAGTATTTAGCTGAGTGGATTTAGGTTTTAATGTAATCATTCAACAAGATAATTTTCAGTGAGGGAGGGGGATGTCCAGCCTAATTTCTGAAGTAGTTTCAGCTAGTCTGACCTAATATCAAATTTTATGAGGCCATTATAAAAGCCATAATATGCTAAAATCTGTCAAAACAAACAAACAAACAAGAAAACCTCCTAAATGAAACATTGCTTTGAAAACTGTATTTGCAGTCAGTCCATGCTCAGGTGTTTCACTTTTAATCTTAACAAATAGCTTAGTTGTGGAATTATGATCAGGTCACTCCTCCTTTCTCCCCCCCCTTGTCTTACCATCCTTGCTAAAACCCCAGCTTATCAGTAGCTATTGTTGAGCTGTCTCATAACCTTGGTAGCTGCACTGATTGTGGGGCTGTGCCACGGGCATAACTTCTCCCAGGAGAGGATGTTTGGCATTCTTTGGGCAGCAGCTCCTGCGGGATGCCACAAACTGACTCATGGTGAGCTCAGCCCAGAGAGCCCATCCCCTGCTGTGATTATGCTGCAGGAAATAAACAAGATGACAGCCTAATCGATCACATCTTTGGCCTGAGAACTGGGGCACCCCAGTAAGAAAGTCCATTTCTGCCACTCTTTCTGTTTGTTGCTCCATTGCCCCATCCCTTTCTCAGAAGGGAACAGAAAATCCAACGTGCAAAAACCAAAATGAGGTTTGTGAAATCAGCAGGGGCGTGAGCTTGGGAGCTTGGGAGCTGGAGCTTTTGCATATTCTTCTTCTGTGAAAATGAAGGATGTTCAAAGTGCTCTGTGGAGGTGGTGCTGGGGATGAGCTGTGCAGAGTGGAGTCAGAGAATCCCTGTGTGTGCAGGGCTGGCACGAGCTGCTGGTCACTCACTAGAGTGGAGAGGGGGCTGGCTGCTGCTCCCTGGTCCCACCTGCCTCTCCTCCAGAGTGATGTGTGGCCCTCTGTCACCTGGCTGCAGGGATAATAGGTCCCTGGGCTTGGAGGAAGTGAACAAGCAGCTTGCTGGTCATTACTCTGTTGCCTGTGACTGCTTTCTGCCTTCAGTGTCCACCAAGTGAGAGGTTTTTTTGTGAGGCACAGCCCCCTGTAGGTACCAGGCACGTGTTTGAGCAGGGAGGTAAACGAGGTCATCCTCTGGAACCCGCTAAGGCTTCTAATTTCACACAGCCTTGGGTGCCCAGGAGGCAGAGGCATATTCAATTTACATTAATAAGTAAGTCGTGGATATTCATCAGAAGAAATGTTTTTGAGTGTTAAGAATAGCTCCTGTCTTAATGCTTCCTTCTATTGTTACAGCTCTTCCTTGAGCAGTGGAAATGTTTTGGGTGATTTAAATTACATTTACAGTAGTAATTAGGTGTAAGTAACTTTACAGTTGACTTATCTGAATATACATCTGTGTCTAAAGAGAGTATGTTTTTTTTTCCTCCCTACCCCACCTCCTTCATTCTCCCAAGGCAGGACATTTTCAAACAAGGTGGGCAGCTGGAGATACACTGATATTTATTGGTATTGATTATTGATCCTCTAGCTCCCTGGGCATCCTCCCAGCAGGATGACAGATCAGCTCGTGTCTCATGCAGTAAAGCCATGAGTGGAAACACTCTGTAGGGCCTGAGTGTTGCTGGGGCTGTCTCTTGGCAGCTCTTTTCCTGTGAGGTGCTGGTTTTCTCTCCCAGCTCAGGCAGAGCAGAACCAGATGTGTGGCAGGCCCAGCTGCTGGGAGCTGCTGCCTTACCCAGACCTGACTGCAGCTCACTCAGTGCCCCAGGCCATAGCCTGGCTGCTGCTCCCTGCCAGACTGGGAGCAAGCTGGGGCTTGGATAATCTCACTGATTTAGTGACTCCAGAAACTGGAATAATCTCTTAATCTCACTGAGTCTGTGTGATGGATAGCTAGCACCACTTGAGGATTTTCTTATGAGCTGGATTGAGTGGGGATAAATGATTTTCAGGTTTTCCTAACACTATGTACCCTCAAAATAAACCTGAGAAAAAAAATGAATTGAAGAAGTAGTTTTCCCACTCCACATTGCAGTGTGTCACTCGCATTCATTTTTCAGGGTAACAAACTGATTTTGGGGTGATTGAAAAACGTAAAGCTGCCATAAGATCTTGCAATGCAGCCCCTGGATGTTTTATTCCAGCTGACCTGAAGGTTCTGATGCCCAGCTCTGCCAGGCGGTTCTCCCAAACCACAGAGTTCCTCCAGTCTTTAGGTCTGCTGGAATTCCTGACTATCCAAAAGCATGTTGGATGTTTTTCCACCTCCTTTTGATCCTGAAAAAGTCAGGCCAAGTCATGTCAGCTTGGCAGGATGTGTGGACACCTTCAGAAATAACTTGTGCACTAAAGTGGTGACAGTTACAGTGCTGGTCTGTTCCCGTGATTCATTTGGAGTAATTGGCTGCTGAGAGCATCATATGTCTCTTTGTCTCCATATTTGAGTAAGATTCAGCTCCTGTGATCCAGATAATCTTATCCTAGTGAGCTTGTCTCATCTCTAATGATGCCAGGAAGACTGTCCTGGAGCATGAAACATGCTGGAGAGCTCAAAACCAGAGCTGGAATATTTATCCTGATTCACTCTGAAAAAGCAGACTCAGCTGGCCTCTATTCCTCCACCTTCCTCCTCCAATCTAGGAGATAAACTTACTGATTACTCCTCTCAAATGCCATGAATAACTGAAGGCCAGACAGGAGTGGAGATGTGAAAGGCTGTAGTGCTGCTGCTATTATCCACAGAGATCAGAAACTTTCAGCTGTGCTGTGTACTCTTTGTGTGAGTAATCAAAGCTGAATGTACTCTTAAAGAATTCTGTCTTCATCTGGATGCTTTAAATTTGCTCAGTTGTGCAACAGCCCTGGCTGAGTTATTACGACTGCATGAGAAACCTGAGGATGAAACTGCCTGCTACGAGTGTCTGGCAGGCTCTGTCTGTAAATTGGCCCATTAAAAAGGATGATCAGCTGGCTGCTGGAGTTACTAAAAGACATTTAATGACAAGGGACAGCACTGAGGGACAAAAGAAATAAAGTTATGGGCTGTGGTGCCCATCTATTTGCAGTGCTGGCAGGTTAGAGGTGATTTTATGTTCAGGAGAAGGAATGGCCTGAAACCCAACCCCTTGTTTCAGGGCAAGGTGTGCTGGGTGGGGAGTGGTTTGGAAAGGCTGAGTGTTCCCTGGGAGAACAGAATGCTTTTCAAATTTTATAAAAACAGAAAGCAGAGAGCAGCCACATTTTCTCTTGCAGATGTTTTTGTCGTCATCCCTCCTTGCTCTCCCCTTCCATGTCTCACATCCTGACCAGTGTGCGTGGTCACACATCATGGTGACACTTCTGCAGCAACTGGAGTCTGTGTAGCTGTAAAAAAAGATTAAAAATCTTTAATTTGCTTTCTGTATGTTCCTACAATTTTCATTCATGGGTGAATTTTTATGATGGATAGTAGGAAGGAATTCTTCCCTATGAGGGTGGGCAGGCCCTGGCACAGGGTGCCCAGAGCAGCTGTGGCTGTCCCTGGATGCCTGGCAGTGCCCAAGGCCAGGCTGGACAGGGCTTGGAGCAGCCTGGGACAGTGGAAGGTGTCCCTGCCCTTGGCAGGGGTGGCACTGGGTGGTCCTGAAGGTCCCTCCCAAACCATTCTGCCTGGGTGTGATTCTGTGCTGCTGCAAAACCTGTGGTCTCTGGGGTTTGGTTAGAACTGAACTTCATGAGCTGACACTTTCTGTGCTTGATCTTTGGGGCTGGTGTAGGAGGAGCTACGTGGATAAACCTGAGTTTTTAATTACAGGTGGAGGAACAAATTTTACAGGAATTGTGGGTAAGGAGGAAAAGAGAGGAAATTCCCATGAATACTTTTGCATAGTTAGTGTGGGGAGTTGTAAATGTCCCAGACCCAGCACCTTCCCAGTGCCAGCCCTGCGTCTGAAGCTGGGAGTGAGGCAGTGTTCCTTCAGCAGCAGGGTGAGCTCCAGGAATGGCTGGGAAAATAGCTGTGCTAGCAGGAACAAAACTAAGATGGGCTCTTTTATGATGAGGGATTGTCTCTAAGATAGCTGCTGCTGCCCTCTAAGCTGTTGGAGGCAAAGCAGGCTGAGCTGTAGACCCAGCTTTACTGGGAATATGGCAAACACAGAGTGGGATTCCTACTTCTGCTGAATGAGCTTTGTGTGCTTTCACTAAAGAACTGAAATAAATTACTCATCCCTTTAACTTCTGGATTCTGAATAAAAAATGTTAGAAGAGAGTTACTGAGACACCGTACAGAGAATAAAAAGGAAAGAGCAAAACCTGCCAGGAACGGCTACAGGGCATCCGATTGCTTTAACCCTTTGCTCACTTGTGCATTGCTTGTTGATCAGATTTTTAAAGAATAATCTGGATCTTGCAAAATATTCTCTGTGGGTGTTACGAGTTTACACCGCTCTTTCAACACCAGAGTCTTACATCCAGCTGGGCTTTACTCACTGCTCAACTATGGCAAGAAACGCTGAATTGCTTCTTTAATAGGCCCTCGGGTTTTTTTCCCACTGCCCTCCCCACGTCCCCGGGCAGATATTTTGTTCTTTTCTTGATGTTCTTTTCAAGTACAACGCTGAGGAGCGAACAGGCTGCTTGACTCCTCCTCCCCAGGCTGCGTTTGGGAGTTCCTTTTTCGCGTGGGCTGAGGCTCACGTTAATGTTTAGCAAGCCCGAGCTGCAGCCCGGCCTCGGGAAGGGCTCGCTGCTATTTTCTGCTCTCGGCTGCTGCCTGTGGGCTGTCCCCCGTGTCCCAGCGTGGGTGGCTCCGCCTCGGGCAGCGCTGCTTGAGAGCTCGGCTGGATTTACTGTCGCTCCTGCCGGGGCGGGGGGACACAGGCAGGGAGCAGAGGATGCTCCATTGTCACCTCGCGGGTGCCGAGGAGCAGCTCAGCGTGCGCTCAGCGCGGATGGACTGACCGCCACCCTGCTCCCGGCTGGACATGGACAAGCGCGGCACGGGGGGCTCCAGGATGGCCAGGGGTGGCACGGCGAGGCCCCGGGGGGTGCTGGCACCTGTCCGGGCAGCCAGCTGTGCCCAGCTGCTCAGCAGGTACGGAGCGTTCCCCGGGACACCGGGCGGTCCCGGCTGCTCTGCTCCCTAAAGCGGGGCGCGGGGCCAAGGCAGCGCCTGGGATGGGGTAGGTGGAAGCAAGGGGAATTTCTAGAGGTGAGCAGGCTATTGTGTGCTCCTAAAATAGTGCTTTGAGTGCCCTGATCCTGAAATGAAACCCATTTCATTTCGTAGGCTCGGTATGAGGAGGGAAATTCCCTTTTTTCCCTCCTCATACCAAGCCTACGAAAATCCCCGTTCTTTTTTCTGTGCTCACTCTGGGCTGAGCGCAGCAAGGTGGGGAAGTGGGACCTGAGGGGCTGAAATGCTTCCTTGTGACCTGCCTTGGGGTCTGCCAGCTCTTCAGGGCTTTGTGGATGTAAGAACTGCTGATTTATCATGCAATTGGCAGAGGATAGAGCTGAAATTTGAACTGCTTTGCTCGACAAACGCTGTTCTGCTTGTGTGCTTCCTGGATATTATATGAGTTAAGAATCTATCGAAGGTGCATTTGCACCAGTTGAGAAGTTTGCACTGAGTTTTAGAATGGTTCCTTGCTGTAGTGGTCAGAATCTGTTGATTTGGGGTGAATGTGCTGACAGTGATTTTACTTCTAATCACAGCTCTCACATTTTCATGTGTCTGAGTTCTCATTTTTTCCAATACAATTTGATGTCACTGTGCATTCAAAGCAAGACAGAAACTCTCTAGAAGACCCCAGGCAAAATTTGAGTTGTGAAAAAAAAAAAAAAAGATAATTGTAGGGGGACTGACACAGAAATTATATGGTAAATGACTTTAAAATTACCCACGTGGAAGAGAATGAGATTAAAACCTTCAGTGTTGCAGGCTTTCTTTGATAAAAATCAAAATATTTGTTAACAACTTAAGGCTTTTGCCAAACGAGTTAGTTGAGTTCCAGTGTCTGTGCTGGTGCCAGAACACCTCTGTGGTCAGCTCTGAGGAGGTGCTACAGCAGGAACCTCAAACTTGCTCACCAACTTGGCCCAAAACATGGAACTCCAGCCGAGTGGCACTTCCCACCTGCTCATTCAGGACTCAGCACAGGTGAGGTGTCTGTGTTTATGTGTAGCTAAGCCTCTTGCCCAGGATTGACCTAAAACTTACCTGTCCAATAGGGCAAGGATATGCCAGCTTGGTTCTGATGAGTTGACCATAATCAGGGCTTAGTTTTGATCAGCAACTCTGACGTGCTCGTTGAGTTCCCAGCAAGATTCCTGCTGGCTTGCAAGGGGCTGGTGGTGCTGTCATGGCTCCAAAACAACACGGAGCAAAAGCCACTGCTGAGCCAGGTCTGCCTCCCTCCTCCTCTTCCTCCCGCTGTTGTAAAGCTCGTGGGACCTGGGGCTGGCTGGTGACACTCCAGTAACAGAATTGGTTATAAATCCCAGCCACCAAGGGCTTCTCATGGCAGGGTAACAGCCAAGCACTTTGTGTTATATGTAATAACTCTGCCCTGAGAAATCCAAGAGAGGAGTTGATGACTCCTCCCTGTCTTCCTGCATCCCTGAAGCTCTCGTGAGTGAAGCATAGCTGGATTCCAGCACACCTCTCCACCCCTCCTTCCCCTGTGCTGGTCAGCACGTCACTCTTGTGACCTCTCCAACATCTCTGGGCTGTTCTCATGCAGCTGAGCAACAACTTCCAGTTACTCATTCTGTGCTCCAATGCAGCTACAGCTGGTAGAATGGGCTGGAAGAAGAAATAAGGATGAGTTCTATCACCCTGATTTACTCCAAGTTCAGCATTTGAGAAGCTGTAGGACAAGCACAGAATGTGTGAGCCTGCTTCAGTAAAAGGCAAAAGCATTAACGATTGATCACACAGGAAATAAGTTCACAGCCTTTCCACAGTGGATTCAAACAGCCTTTCCTCTGGAAGCCAAGTGGTCCCTCAGCTGAGTGCCTGAGGTGTGCACAGGCTGAGCATCTCACTGAAATGCCAGCAGTGATGATAACACATGGTCTTAGACAACACAAGTTCTATCATCATTATAGTGCAAGGATTTCATATCACCAGATCTTTGCACCTCTTTGATGTTTCTGGCCAGCAGCTCCTCTAGGCACTGCCTGTTCCAGGTCCTTGGGGAACTCACCCAACTTCTCCTGTCATTCCTCTCCTCAGAGCCCACCAATCTACTCTTTTATACCACTTGTGCTTATTGGCTACAGGTGAGGCCCATTAAGGTCAGGCCTGCCTCTAATCTTTAGTAATTGGTTCAGCTGCAACTCACTGCAGGATAAGATTGCCTTCTATCCCACCTTCATTTACCCAGACTGCATCCCCCTACAGCACCAGAGTAGAGGTGCCTCAGCTGCAGTAACGGGAGCGTTTTGAGGCTGTGTGCAGTGCCTGGGAGGTGCTGACTCATTGGCCCCAGCAGAATCCCTGGCAGTGTGTGCTCGGGGCTGGGGCAGCAAAGGCACCAAAGGGCACTGATTCCCTGCCTGCTGCTTTCCTCGTGCCCCTCCTGTGCACAGGCTCAGCCCGGGGCAGCTTCTCTATGGGAGACAGGAGTGGGTGAGGACAAGATGTGGGAGCGATGGGGCTGTGGGCTTTGCAGCCCCATGCCAGCTGGGCTGAGGGGTTTGGGATCCTGGTGCCATACTGATAGGTGGAATTGGAAAGGCAGAGCAGGTCCTTGTGGACAAGGATATGGAAAAGGTGCTGGTGTGTTTAAATGGACATGGATTCAGTGGAAATGAAAATAGGGTTAGGAATGCTATCTTTTAATTAATGACTGACATCTAATCATCCTGTAGATCAGCTTCATCAATTCACAATCACATTAAAGATCCCAGTACTACTAAAAGATTTGTTTTGGCCAGGTACCCCTTTCTCCCAGCAGGATTTCCCTTTGGATGAAAGCCCTTTCCTGTTTGGCTTACCCTGCTAATGCAGGGAAAGTGAACAACAGGCTCGTCCACTGTGACCTTACAGTCAAACACAAAGCCATGCACAGGGAGGATGGGTTGTGTCTTCTGAGGCCAAAACAAGCCCTAGCGTGGTGGGACAGACACACAGCTAATAATCTAAGTTAAACATGGCTTTGAATATTTTTAATTTGGCTGTATCTGCATGGGGTTATCAATCCTGTTCTTGTTCTGCTCTGAGTTTCAGTCAGAGATGCCTCTAGGCAGATGTGTAATTAAAGGCATCTTTCCCTACTCCTTAGCTTGCTTATTTAGCCCCTTACTAGATAGAGTAGAGACAAATCAATTCCAGGTGAAGGCCTGAGACTAGAAAGTAGAGATGGAGTTACTTAGCCCTTAAATACTTTGATAGAGACACTTATTGTCAGGAAAGTTGCAACCTGTGCTTTAGTTGAGATCCAAAGCTGTGCTGGAGGTAACAGAATCACAGAATTGTTTGGGTTAGAAGGGACCTTAAAGGTCATAAAATTCCAAACTGATCCATGGGAAGGATGCCCATGATCAGGTCAGGTTGCTCCAAACACTTCCAGGGATGGGACATTCCCAGCCTCTCTGTGCCAGTGCTCCATCACCCTCTGGAGTTTGTCCAGCACAGAAAACACTGGAGGTGCCAGTCTGCAGCAGTGGGATACACACAAGCCTCAGGATTCCCATCTTCCACTCCGCACAGCCCTGAGCAAAGGATTGCTGTTTGCTTTTTCTGCTGTCTCTGGGAATGCCAGGACAGGAGGTGAGGCTGTGCTTTCTCACTGCTGCACTGGGGCAAAGCTGCAGCTTTGGGAATTGCTGCACACGCAGAGCAGGATCTGGCATGTCCTCTCTATCACTTGCAGAACAGGCTTCTTCAAAATAACCTGAAATGACGCTGCTCCCTGAGCTGCTTGCATAATGGCAGATCCTGATGAACTGATTGCTGTGTTACTGAAAACAAGCTGTAATCTTATTAGCAAATTCTGGCACTGCCATCTTAGCTGTTCTCCCTGGTGCTGTAGAGACAGACCTTCAACTGTGCCATCCCACGTGTGCAAAGTCCTTGATAAAAAAATGCCTTAATGGGGACATTAGTGGGGGTTGGCAGCAGTGCTGGATAGAACAGGCTGGCCTAAAGGCTCTGTGACTTCTCACAGGGATACTCTCGGTGAAACTACTAAATATGTGAGCAAATCTCTGCTCAGAGACATGCAGAGGTACATCAGCAGTGGCAGACTACTGCTAAAATTGCTTTAATTCTGGCTCTAGCTGCTTTGGTTGAGTTAAGCCAGGGAAAGGAAAGCATGGTAAGAGTCTGTTGGGTAAGTTACTGTGCATTGCCACTTCAGTAATTTGATAATTAGCCTCTCTTTGCTTTTATGGTCTGGGCTGAGGCATCTGAACCAGCTATGTGCTTTCCATTTTTTCCCAAGAGCAAGCCTTAGGAGGTCTTTTCTGCATATTGGGGAGAAGGGAGGAATTGGTAGTGGTGTTCATGTACAAAATTTGGGGTATTTTGAGGGTAACTAAGCCAGGCATTAAAGATTTGCAATAGAGCTTTCTTCTGGCTTAGACCTTTAGAAGAAAAGTTGGGGAATGTTTGTTCATTAGGCATCTCCTGCATAAAATTGCTCTCTGTGGTAGGAATAAACTTTTGTGTAGTTCTGTGTGTCTCAATGAAATAGTGATCATGGGTATTTCTTGTAAGGTTTTGATAATGAGTAGACTGACTTCTTCCACACAGTAACCTGTTTTTATATTTGCATTGATCATTTTGATAGACTGAGGTTTAAACCTTCGACAAGAAAAAAACCCTACAGCTACATCTATGGAAAAAAAAAAAAAGAAGTATATATGAGAGTTACTGCTTCAGGAATTTCTCAGTTTTTCAGATATTCCTGTCTGTTATTCCTGGGTGCCTTTATTCCACTACATGATTTTAAACAAGAAAACTGAGTATGTAATGAGCTGTGATGTGCTGATCTTTAGGTGAGTTTTTTCTCTTCAGAATTAACTACACATTTCATCATTTAGGTTTAAACTGCTTGCTTAGAGTAATAACCTGGAAGCAATGTGAGGAGAGCCTGCGTGGACTTTTTGGTTGTTTCTTTCAAATTTTTGGATTTGTACTCATGAGTTGTTCTTGACCTTGCAGTAAATTGAAAGCAGGTAGGATGTTCATGGTCTGACATTAATACAATCTTGTTCTCTGGCTAAGGGTCTTTATCTGTCAAAATACTGCAACCAGTTTATAGACTAATCTCTCTTTTTTTTTTCCCTTGCAAGATGGTTGTGTTTCGTGCTCATGGTCTGGGTTGTTGTGAATGATGCTGTGACTTGGTGTGCTACTCCAAAGCTGCTCTTGAGGCTCATTCAGACTTTCTGTCTGTTTCTTTGTTCCATGTGTGCCTTTGTGCTTGCTCCAGATCTTTGGAAATGTCCTTAAGGACTGGGTGCTGCTTGTGTGGCAGGACTGCCTTGTCTGCCTGAATTCTTCTGTTCTTGTTGCCTTTTTCTCATCTTAGTTTTCTGGAAGTAGAAACTTAAAGGAATTCCATTTTCTTGGCTTGCACTTGTTGCCTCCTGCTCTGTTTGAAATGCTTGAGAAGGAACCTTTTTATTTATTCATCTGCTAGAGAGGTATTTCAATGAGGGAGGGATGTTGAGCAAGCAGAAAAGAAGCCCAAGCAGCTCCGGCTCCTTTGAGAAACTCTCTCATGGGAGTGATTCAAGCCTGGAGTGAACATAGCAACAGTGTTTATTGTATTTTGGTATTCAAGAGGGTGAAGAATTACATGAGTGTTTGCAACATATTTGCAGTGTGTTGACAGTATCTAGGAACAGATCAAAAACTCCTCTGGGGCTGCGTTTTGCAGCCCAGGGTCAGTGAGCCCCCAGCACTGAGCCGGGCTTGCAGGGCTTGCAGGGATGCTCGTGGAGGGCACATGGAGAGGGAACAAAATAAACTGTAAGGTCTGTGCCAGACCTAATTCCTCACAGCTGTGCTATTAATGCTGTGAAGTCAGGCTTAGGCTGAAGGTGCCAGGTGAATCTCGAGCCTTGTTAAAACTGGCTGTGCTCTTAACAAGAGGAGAAGGCTGGATTAAGATGCTCAGTCTTTCCACAGAGCCCTTCCTCTACGGCTCTCCTTAACAAGATCTTTCTGCCAGTCTCCTTTTTGTTGGGTTAATTTTTAAAGCTTCATAATCTGATGCTTTTTGCTAGGTTGACAGTGCAATGGAGTGAACTTGATTATTCCACCTCCTCTTTGCCCAGCTGCACTGAGCCATGAACATTTTAAGCCAACAATCTCTGCTTTCAATCTCAGCTGTTGCTGTGCTTGCCCGTCACAGGCTGCCCTCCAGTTGACTCGGGTATGCAATGAGGAAGAACAATCTTTTGGGTGCACTGAATCTAAAATTAACCTTCCACCTGGGCAGCTGGATCTGCAAAGCACTGTGCACTGAGTTCAAGGGGAAAAAAATGGAATTTAGACCAGAAAATAAAACCTTTTCTAAATGTGAAGGTCTGATTTTTGTTTTCCTGCAAGACAGGAGCAACAGCTCTAGCTTAACACTAGTAGAGCTGGGCTTTAGGTCCTGCTGCCCCTCTGTAGAGCTGCTGTGTGATATCAGCATCCTGCAATTTTCTGAAACCAAGTCTAGTGCATCAGTAGATGGGCCAGCTGAGGGGAAAAAGGATGGCTTTGGTTTGACACACACATAGCTCAGCTGTGGCTTTCCTAGGGTAGGTTCATTGCGTGACTGGCGGGCTTTTGGTGCAAGCAGTGCAAGAACATCTGGATTTCCAGCTGTGGAAGGAAGCCAGGTAGCTGTGGATGGTGAGAAGCAGAGTCAGGGTGGGATGGGGTGCAGCAGTTCCCTGTTTGGCAAAACTCTGTCCTTTCACCAGAACTCTGTGATGTGGGCTGAAGGTAGACCAAAACCAGCTGCTGGCAAGGGCATAGCCTGAAATCTGGGCTGTGAGGGCTTTCTGGTGACCCTTCTCAGGTGTGCTCCAGGAATATAGCCTGGTGCCTTACACAAATAATGCTCCCCTTGAAGTAACATCTCCTGGAATGAAACTGACCTGCAGAGCCTGGTGTCTGGGTAAGTCATGCAGAAGATCTAAATCAAGAGCCACTCTCTGGAAAGAGCTGAAGATTTTGCTTATGTTGGCTTAGCATGGTGTTGTTTTTTGCCAGGCAGGTACAGGGAAGGAATTGTCACAGCTGTGGATGACACAGGCTTGTCACAGAGCACATCTGCTGGGTGCAAGCTGCTGGTCAGGTCTGGGGCAGGTTCTGCTGGAGCTGCAAACCTCAATTCTGTTTTGGTGTTGATCCCTGGAGATTTCTGCAGCATTTTGAGCCAGTTCCAAACCAAGCTGAACACAAAGGAGAGGTGCATTTCAGAGCTGCTTTAATCTGTATAACCTAGATCCCATGGGAATATAGGACTGTAACTTAAGGCAAGAAAGGTTGGTTTTTGGCTGCTGCAAGCCTGCAGTGGAGCCAATAGAAGAGCTTGTAAGATGATTCCTGAGTGTTCTTCAGTTCAAGTCTTTCTGCCAGTGTTCCTCATATGGCCAAAACCAACTCCCTCAAAATAATCTGAATTCCTCCTTCCACTTAGTTTTATGTTTCAAGTGACGAGTTCTGTTGGCTGGTTCATAATAGAATCCTAGCAAGGTGTTGAAGAGTCTTTTTTGATGCTAGCAAGGTGTCAATGAGATGATTGTCAGCAAATGTGAGAAAATGGAGAGGAGTACTGAAGATGAAGAGTTAAGGTGAGGGATGCAGTCTAACTTTTTAACTCTTAATGGGTAAAGGTAGAAGTAAAAAGTTGAAAAGAAAAAAAATAAATTGAGTTAGTAGCTGCAATGGAACTGAGAGAGTTGGACACAAACTGTGCAGGTAAAAAATAAGACTTAGACTATTGAAGTGCTCCACCAGGCTATAAATTGGTATCTTGAGTGTTATTTGGGTGTCCAGAAATAGGAAAGCAGATTGCCTCTGTTCTTGCTTGTTGGGTAGCAGAACACCTCAAGTCAGTCTTTCACTTTTGTCTTCCTGTAAAACAAACAAGCAAACCCCTTTAATTCTTGTTCTAAATGCTGTGGCTGTCTCCAGAGGATCCTGGAGTGATGCTTTTGCTGTGGTTCTGACCTCCAGAAGAGAGGGGCTGCCTGTGTGTGTTAGGGTGAGGTGTGAGCACGTGTGTAAACACAAGTGCAGAGTGGCCTACAATGTTTGTCTCTTAGTTATTAGATCTTCCATTTAGCTTTTTGAAATTTGAAATGCTCTTCAACTGAAGCAGGTTAGTGCCAGAACTGCTAATAATGGCTTTCTGGAATGAAAGGGGCTAAAACTTTCCAGATATTTTGCCATCTATAACTTTTGGCTCCTAGAGCTAGGAGGCTAAATAGCATTTAGTGGGTGTTTTGTTGTCATGGTTTTTAAGGTGTAAGACTTAGACTTGATTTTTTTTTTTTTATTTTTTAATGAAACTATAAAGGAATTTTGGCCTGTGTTTGGTAGGGGTGGCTGTTCACAAGTGTTTCTTGAACCACCCACAGTTAGTGCTCCACCTCTTTAATTTTTGTATTCATCAGTGGAAGCATTGAGGTGTTCTCAAAAGCATGTTCCACTTACCCCATTTTTTGGTAAGTCTTTGAAAAATAGCAGGGTTTAAATAGCTTGGAACTCTTTGAAGACAATTATAGCTCATTTTAGGAGAGGCACTGTTTTATGAAGTGATGAGAAGCTCACAGTACCAGGGCTGAAAGCTGAATGAGGCCAGTCTGGGACTTCAGCTGTACATGAATGAATCAGCAGGGTGGTAAGTAAATTCCATATGCTTGGGTTTCCCAGGACACCTCGTGTTGTTTCACAGCAGAAAAATCTGGTCTAGGCAGGAAAAGGGGGCCTCAGCCCTGTGAGTTGTTTGTTGTGTGAGCTGAAGTGCAGGGGATGGAGCTGCGCTGGGCTTTGCATAGGGAGCACAAACCTGCTGGGTTTGGGCTGCTGTGGTTGGAGCTGCCAGGCTCCTCTCTGTGCCAGCTCCTGGAGCACACATGCACTGGGCTTGGAACACCCTGGGTGGCTGTGAATGCAGAGGGTGTCTGTGCAAACTTGCAGGGAGGTCTTGGGATGGTGTGTTGGAGGTCACAGGAGGGACAGCACTGAAAAGACTCTGTTGGTCTGTGTCCTCTCACATGTTTGGACAGCAGTTTTCCCCATTCTCTGGGGGATTTAGTCCCGGCCTTGTCTGTGTTGCTAAACACTAAGCAAAGGAAGTTCAGCACTTACCTCTGTTTGGCTTTGCTGCAGCCATCAATCAGTGGAGGCTGGACACGAATGCCGTGCGTAATACGTGGAGCTTAATCTCTCTCTCCTTATCTCTTCCTCTCTCAGCAGCAGACATTGCCCTTGGAAAATGAACCAGCTTCCTCCAAACAGTGCTGTGGCATCCCCGGTGTCAGAGAGCACGAATTCCAGGGGAGAGGCTTTGGACAACTTGTCAATGGACAGTTTTTGGCTGGAAGTGGAGAACATTAAACAGAGCACTGAAGCTGAGCAGGAGGAGTGCAGCCTTGCAGATGTCAAAACACAGGAGGGTAGGTTGCCAAAAATGTCGGGAGTGAGGAGAGGAATGTGAACATCTGAAAGAGAAGATTTGCTTATGCACCTGAAAGACTCAGGAGCATGTTGGAGTATGGTTAGAATATTATCAGTCAATCAGGGATAGAGATATTATTTTAATTGGGTGCTGGATAATGCCCTGCAGAAGGGGAGGGTTGGCCTGGCCTGGTTTCGGCTTCTGGAGCAAAGCTGACTCCAAAGGTCAGTCCCAGGAGCATGTTCAAGGCTCCAGGTTTTTCAAGCAGCCCCACCAAGGGTGGGGGCTCTCAGTGCCAGTTCAGGTGGTTTATGGTAAACACTCTGTGAGAGCTGGGGCTGTTTGTGTGCATGGTTCTGAGATTCATCATAGTGGCTTTTGTGGGAGCTGCTGCTGTGGAGGGCAGAGTGTTCCCTCTCTAATTCCCTGCTCAAGAAACCACAATAAACACCCAGAAAGCCTTGAGTCCATCCACACAAGGTTTTTCCTGCATATCCTTTTTTTCTTTCTTGGGAAGAAATGTGTATGGGTTGTTTCTAATGCACTTTCTGGAGCACTGATGTTATCCAGTGCTTTGGAATAATTGGAACCTGAGCCAGTTATTCCAAAACTTTTGGGGTATGTTTTCCTTCTATAGAATCACAGAATGGTTTGGGTTGGAAGGGACTTTAAAGCTCATCCAGTGCCACCCCCTGCCATGGCAGGGACACCTCCCGCCAGCCCAGGCTGCTCCAAGCCCCATACAACCTGGCCTTGGGCACTGCCAGGGATCCAGAGGCAGCCACAGCCTCTCTGGGCACCTGTGCCAGGCCCTCAGCACCCTCCCAGGGAAGGATTTCTTCCTAATATCCAACACAATGTTCCCCTCTTTCAGTGAGAACCCATTCCTCCTTGTCCTGTCACTGCAGTTCTTGATGAGCAGTCCCTGAAAAGTGCTGATCAACACCCAGAGATCCCACGGGTGGGGATCACACCTTTCTGGGTCCATTTTGAAGAAATTGAGGTAGTTGGCATGCCTCTGAACACAGGTTTGCAGCCTGCAGAGCTGCTGTGATGCCTGGTGTTGAGGATGATCTGTGTCCTGGGGAAGTGTTTGTGTGACAGTCCCAGTGTGCTGCTGGGCTTGGGAAGGGCCAATTGCTCTAATGGGAACATAGAGAGGCTCTGGAGAGGAGGGTGGGGATATCATTGACCCTGTCTGCCATCGTTGGCAGGACACGGTAAACACAAAGTTCTGCTCTAATGCCCCTTCTTATAAAGGAAACAAGTTTGATTTTTAGAAGTGGAAGAGATGCAAAGGGATTCAGAAAATGAGTGCACCAGGAAGCAGACTGGAAAAGAGACCATCCCATGAGATGAAAGACTGTCTGGGATATCCTAAAGCCTGATATGCTGGAGGCAATTTGATTGCTGTGTATAAGCAGGGATATGAGGAAAAGTCTTTTAATGCTGTAGATTAATCTAGCAGGCAGGAGCTGAGTGCTTAATTGG
The DNA here is from genome assembly GCA_034509185.1 of Euphonia xanthogaster. NCBI lineage: Eukaryota > Metazoa > Chordata > Aves > Passeriformes > Fringillidae > Euphonia > Euphonia xanthogaster. The sequence goes on along the minus strand of JAYDZK010000070.1, from coordinate 3,931,672 downwards.
CCATTGAAACCAGACAGGCTTGAAATGATGCTCCAAGTAGCAAAGGCTTCCCAGCAGCCTGGGGAAGGAGGTGGGGCAGGCTGGGGCTCCTGATGCCTTCTCTGAAGGAGCTTAGGCAAATAAACACTGTGCTGGGAGTGGGGAAGCTCTGGATGGTGTGCAGGGTGCAGGGTTTGGCTTTGGCATCTCTGCAGCTCCTGCTCAGAGCACAGAGGCTGTGGGGCTCCTCAGAGCCAGAGGCAGCATCACTTTTTGCATAGATCTGGGGAACTGAGCTGGGCAGCTCTGTCTGCAGACAGCGTGGCTCAGCCTGGGAGATGGCTGGTGATAACCAGGGCACAGGGACAGGGGAGGCTGTGCAGATAAGGCACTGCAAACGTGCTGACCCTTCTGGGAACGCTCCTGTGCAAGCCCTGGGTGAGGAGGGGTGTCCTGGGGAGCTGCTGGTGGCAGTGGGGGGCCAGTGTGTAGCTGCAGGTCTGGGGCAGCTGAAAGGTGCTGAGGGTACTCGTGGCCTTGCTCACAGCTGGTGAGAGCAGGAAGCAGCTTTTCCTGGAATGCAGCTTTGTGCTGTCCTTGCTGTCACTGTCTGCCCAGCTCTGTCCAGGGCCTGACAGCACAGCCAGCTGAGGACACAGGCACTAAAATACCTGTTTGTGACCTTTCAGCATGTAACTGTGGCTGAGAACTGTCTGCAAAGGGGGATTCTTCACCTTCAATTAATGTTTAGTCTGAAAATGCAGGATGCTCTAGCTGTCTGCTTTTAAATATTTGGGAAGTGAATACCTTATTACGAATGCTATTTTTGACTAGGTTATGTTTCAAGTAAATTTGTGGAACTGGTGTTCTTTAGTTTTGCAAAATCATTCCTAATCTTGCCCTCCTGAAATGCTGCTTGCCTGGAACTCACAAGGCAAATCTTATCAGCTCCCCAGGCTTAAACCTGCAGCTCATCTTCTGTGGATCTCTCTGCTCTGACCTGTTTCTCTCCAATTTTTCCCTTTTCCCCAGAAATAACCCATTTTGCTGGTTTCCTTTTGTGTTACTGGCAAACATAACTGGGCCAAAATAGTAACTAGAGGAATTACAATCTGCTGCTTTGGCACCAGATGGGGCAGCAGGCTCACACGGATGTCCGATGGAGGGGCTGCTGTATGGGATTGTGTGCAAGATCAGCTTCCTGTTATGACTGGAATTGGCTATTTTCAATATTTGCAAGCAATACACTTCACTTCCTCAAGTTCCCAAAGGCAAAATAAACCAGAGGCTTTTTGTGTGTTGTTCTGCTGTGAGACCATGGATGCAGAACAAGGAGGTGTTTGGTGAGGGGCTGTGAGTGGGACCACGACTGGCTGTGCCCAGGGGATGTTGATACCTGCTAACTTCTGTGAACCAGACTTGGGAAAAGACCAAACTTAGGGCCGTGGAGGAAAACCAGACAATTTGCTAGAAGATTCACTTAGGGAAATACTTGCCTTCAAGTTCAGCTCTATTTATTGTGGTGTGATGATGAAAAAAGTTCTGTTTCATTATGACACCAAAAATCACAAAGACCACACTCTGAAGACTGAGTTTTAATTGTGTCACAACATGTGTTTGCAAGCTGCTTCACCGTGAGGTTTCTCCAGAAAAAATGAAATTATTTAATCTCTCAAGGAGAGCTTCATGGCTGCTTTTTATTGATGTAGCAATAATAAAACTTGGCCTGAGGTGCTGTGGTAACTGAGGAGGTAGAAGTTTGCATAGGACAGGAAGAGTGGGAGTGAGCTGCTCTGTGCCAGTCAGTTCAGTTGTGATTTTTCTTTTTCCCAGTATAACCTTTGGTAGGGCTCTACTGGAGCTGCCTGCAGTGAATGAATGTGGTAGATGGAATTGAAAAGATAAAGGCTTTGTGGTGTGTGCTGTGTTAAAGTTGAAGTCACCTGCTAAATTGTTTCTTTCATCTTTGAATTTCAAGTAGCTGCCTTGCTCAGGGCACTTTCTCGCTTGCACTTCCTTATGAGTGTATCCCATAAGAAAAAAAAAAGTCTTCTGTGTTTGAAGTGCAGCTTTATATGCATTGAAGAATGAAGTGGAATTGAGCTTGAGTAATGCTGCTGTACTCTCTCCAGGCTTCTCACATTTCCTTCTGGAATTGGAATAGTCTTTAATTTTAGTGATATTTTGAATAGTCTCAGGCATAAGATGAATGCACAGAGTAAAAATAACGTTTTTGCTTTAGCTGAGTGTATGGATACCAATCCAATTAAAAAATTAAAGAGTGCAGATGATGCACGCAAATAGTTCAAGTATAGTAGGTAAAATACATTTGAACCTACCAGATCAGGATCTGGATATAGTTTAAAAAAAATTGTTGATATCTGTGCATGCATATAGATTAAACACCAAAAAAGTAAAAGAAGCAACCAAGTGATTTGGAAAAGTACAAAAGCCAAATATGCAGTATTGTGTGCTGTGGCTTCTCACAGACCTTTTGTCCATTCTCAAAGCTGTTGAAAGATCAGGGGGGATCCAGGGAAGCCCTGCCATTCCTTCTGGGGTGGCTGTGTGCTGCTCCCAGAGCTCCCCTTTGCACAGGCACTCCATGGAAAGGCAGATTTATCAAGTCCACCTGACTTCACTCCCATATCCTGTCACAATCCTTACCTAAATACCACCCAGAGGCACACTGGTGCCCAGCTTCTCTGGGAGCTGTGCTCCTGGGAGTATCTCTGCCTCCACAGTTCTTCTCCTTTTTCCACCCCTGGAATGAGCAAGAAGAACTTGTGAGCAGCTACGCCTGCCCAAAGAGCTGTGGGAACTCTGGTGTCACCCCATGCCCAGCTGGGCACTTAGCATTAGGGCTGAGGCTTTGAGAACAGCCTTCAGGACACAGCTGTGGCTCCCTCCCACGATGTCCCATTGGGAACAATGGGACAATCCCAGCCAGGGAACAGCCCAGGCTCCTGCTCTCTGCCTCTGAAGCGCTGCAAGCACCCAGACCCAGCATGAGGAGGTGTTCAACATGGATGTTGCCTACTCAGAGCAAGCAGCTGTCCTGCTCAAGGGATCCTTCCTGTCTGAACC
>JAYDZK010000070.1:3891434-3926776 GCA_034509185.1 Euphonia xanthogaster | reverse complement strand
ACAAAACCCCATCACTCTGGGTAAACAATCTCCATGTTGCATTCTGCTTTGGCACAAACACAGGCACAGCAAGTGATGAGAATCATGTTTTCTTTCTCTGAGGTTCAGAGAATGTGAAACCCAGAAATATTCTTGGGAGGAATTGTGCCTTGCTTTTCTCTGTCAGGAGAAATGTGGCTACAGGCTCCTGGTATGTCTTGGCTTCCTTTCAGTTCAAGAGATTGAGACTGGAGAAATGCTGGTTGCAGTGTTGAGGAGTTACTGGAAGACCTGCAGAGGCATGGCCTTCCCATGCTGGAGTAACATTCCTGCTGTATAGTGCCTCGTGGAGCACTGGCATCGTTTGGAGCCCTCTTGTGTTGTCTTTGTTCCAGCGACGTGTTAAATCACCATTAAACAAAACGAGAGCACTTCCCAAATTCAGTTCTGATAAGCTGACCTTGTAGAGGTGGAAATCCTGGAGAAAGACTAACACTGCCTTCTTTTGGGGTGCGGGTTGGTTGGCTTATTTAGATTTTTTTTTAACTTGATAAAGAATTCATAGCCACCAGCTTTTCCTAGAGAATGATTAACACTGCCTGGTTTTGGGGGGAAGGGTTAGTTGGTTTATTTAGATTTTTTTAATTTTTTTTTAAACTTGATAAAAAATTTGTAACCAGCAGCTTTTCAGCTGTTTTCCTGCAGTACTGCTCTTTTGGTTGTGACTAAAACAACCTCTTCCTTATTTTTCAGGACACAGCAGCAGAGAAAGAGGAGTCCAGCCCAGATCCACTGTGGCACAATCTACGGACTTCAAACACCCAGAGAAGTAAGGAGGAAGTTTTGAAATGCAGAGTAGGATCTGAAGTAGGGCTGGAAGTGGAAGGAAAGCCACACACATATTTAAGTATACACAGTATCTGAAACTTGTTTTTGTTGGGATATGGGTTTCTTTATGTGATTATTCACACCTGTGGATTAATAAGCTTTTCCAGGCCCCAGCGTTGTTAGAATTGTCACCCAAGCTGGTCATTGTAAGTTCTTGATAAAGCAACTGAAAGATGAAAATAAAATCAGTCTAGTAAAGTCAGTGAAACCTCATAAATGCCATGAGCGGTTGTGTAAAGAGGGGTTAGCCATAGGTGTGTCCCGTAATTTAAGGCTGTGGTTTTGCCTTACCAATGACCTGGTAATTTTAGCCATAAGGTTGTGACTTCACACAGATTGTAGACTCATTAAACTTGGAAAATATCTCTAAAATCACAAGCCCAACCACTAACTCAGCACCAGTGTGTTCACCACTAAACCATGGCCTCAGGTGCCACATCTGCACAATTTTTGAACCCTTCCAGGGATGGTGACTCCACCTCTTCCCTTGGCAGCCTGTTCCCATGTTCCAACGCTTGACCACCCTTTCAGGGAAGACTCTTACCCTACTGAGCACTCTCTGCTGTGGGGACACTCTTTTCGTGTGTTACTGCAGGATTTTTAAAAACAGCAGCACCAAACCTATCTCAAACTGCATTTTTGGCACATTTGCTTTCCTGGCTTGCAGAAATTCAAGACAATTTCTCCTCTGCAGCAGAAACCCAGGATTATTCCTGCACAGTTCGAAACCCTGGGAAGGAGGAGGTGTTCAACATGGATGTTGCCTACTCAGAGCAAGCAGCTGTCCTGCTCAAGGGATCCTTCCTGTCTGAACCCAGGAAGTTAAAGGATGGAAATGCCCTAACAGTAAGCACTGGAGGAATTTTTCTTGTTAGAATTTATCAGTCTTGGCTTGTCAGGGTGGTACCAGGCAATGGGTCTGTGTTTGGTGGTATTTTGGGGTGTGTTGTGCTGTTACCTTTGCACCATTGGGCAAGGATAGACATTGTGTAGAGGAGGATCAAAAGAAACAACACTTTTATCTGAAACTCCCTGTTTGACACACATCCTTGTTGTTTCCTCTGAAAAGAGGAGAGTAACAAACTGCACTTTCTTACTCATAATTCTAAAGTTTTCTCCTCTCTGCAAATGAACTGGGCTGTTTCCAAAGTTCAAGTAGATTGGGGTGGGTATCAGGCTGCCTTTAACTTAGAAAACCTGGCATCTCTAGTGTGATTAAAGAGCAATATTGAAAAGGGAAAATATTTATTCAGCTGGTGGTAGAGTAGGAGTAGTTTTGGCACATGTCTGGTCTTGAACTCAGCAGGAAGAACAGATGCCTGGTTATGATGAAAAAAAAAAAAAGACTACAGCAAAAGTTGTTCACTTGTGGGATTAATAGAGATAACTTGAGCTGAACCTCTTGTGTGTGTTTCCCTTAGAGATTTAAGATCCCGAAGGGCAGACTAGGAGTGACCAGGATTGGAGATCTGTCAGCTCAGGACATGAAGAAGATCCCCACACTGGCCCTCATTGAACTTACAGCTCTCTGTGATATCCTGGGCTTTGAGCTGAAGAGAAACAAAGCAGCAAAACTGAAAACAACAGGTGAGTTGTACTCTTTTTTGTGCCTTTTTTTTTTCACATTCATCTTCTCATCATACACTCATCAGTTGTGTTTCAAATGTTAGAACAGGGGGTCTTTGATAAGAGACCTTGTGACAGGTGTGTTTTCTTTGGACTTCTGGAAATCAGTGGATCATTACATCAAGACCTACTACCACATTTGTGTCTGGCTGCAGTTGTCCTGTCTAACTCTTTCTCCAGTATCTGTGTTTACAAAAGTACCATCTTAGTCTGCAGTGGGGGATTTATCCCTTAGACCTCTATTACAGCTGCTACAGACTTGGAAATGTTGTTTCTGTTGTAGAGAAAAGACTCTTTGGAGTTCCACTCAACACCCTGCTGGAAAACGACCAAAAGCTGCTGCCCAACACCAAGGTCCCTCTGCTCCTCCAGGCAGTAAGTTCTGTGCTGGTTTCATTCACACCTCTGGTCCTCAGGGTCAGGATCTGTGATAAGGGCAGGCTGACTCCTCATCCTCTGTGCCTAAGAGCTGTTCCTCCCTCTAACAGCTGCTGTCCTGCCTGGAGAAGAGAGGACTTGAAACAGAGGGCATCCTGAGAGTTTCTGGGTCCCAGACCAGAATTAAGGTATGAGCCCTTTAGCATTGTTTGGAAGTGTCGGGGGTGATCAGGAAGCTTTTGCCGAAGCAAATGTTTGACCTGAATGATCCCATCCCCTTCCCAGCACAACCAGAAACACCCATTGCTGGGAAATACTGCAGTGTGTGCTTAGGCTCTCTGCACCAGTTCACCTCCATGTCTCGCCCTCCCAGTGCTCAGCTATAAAACTTCTCTCACATTTGCTCATTAAAGCATGTGATAAATTCCATCTTTCTGATAGAGCCTGGAGCAGAAGCTGGAAAGGGACTTCTACAGAGGCCTGTTCCACTGGGATGATGTCCACCAGAACGACGTGTCGGGGCTGCTGAAGAGATTCATCCGCGAGCTGCCGGCCCCGCTGCTGACAGCAGAGTACCTGCCTGCCTTTGCTGCTGTTCAGAGTGAGTGCCTGTCCCGCCTGCTGGCACCAGCTTGGTCTGTGCAGAGCTCCCCTGTCAGGCGTGTTGGGAGCCTGTGGTGATGGGAGCACAGCACAGCTGCAGCCACTGGTGCTCGGCTGAACGCGCCTTTCCGCAGCAGCGCTGTCCTGCGGGCTTCAGTCCTGTGTCGCTGGAGCCTGCAAGGTTGCTGCATTTGTCAGGACAAATTGATCAGCAATGAGACACAGACTGAGCTGTGGGAGCTGGCCAGGGCATGCAGCTTGCAGGTAATGTTCACTAGTGGGATTGATAGAGATAACTTGAGCTGAACCTCTTGTGTGTGTTTCCCTTAGAGATTTAAGGTCCTGAAGGGCAGACTGGGAGTTTGGATGTGTTAATCTTGAGTGCACAAGTTCTTTGTTCAGAAAATGGGGAATTATGGGTTCTTTTGTGCCCTTCAAGGGCATCAGGGTTCCTGGTTGATTGTCTACTCCAGAGGAAGTGAGTCAGTCTTCAAAAACATGGGTAGTTCCCTTCTTGAGGGCAGTATGAGTTTGAGTTACTTCTGTGAAACAAGGTCTCAAATTCTAGGTGACCAACCATTCAATAAGTAACTGTGTCATTCCTTGGAGGATTCCTGTGCTCAAAAAAAAGGGTCAGAAACCTGAATCCTCTTTGCTGTTGTTACTCTCCCAGATATTCCAGACCTGAAGCAAAGATTGCAAGCTCTAAACCTCCTGATCCTGATCCTGCCAGAGTCCAACAGAAACACTCTGAAGGTAACTGCTTGCTTTTGGTTTAGCTGGTAAAGCATAGAATCACAGAATTGTTTAGATTGAAAAAGAACCCCCAAACCTTCTTAAAATCATTGAGTCCAACCATTCCCCCAGCACTTCAAGGCAACCACTAAGCCATAGCCCCCAGCTGCATGGCTTTTAAACAGTCACCACCTCTGCCTTTGTGTGCTTTATAAGAGCTGTGGTGGTTGTTGCTGCCTTTTTTCTTTTCCTCCTCAGTAGTTCAGCTCCCAGATATCAAAGGTAAGACTGGCTTAGCACCCTGCACACTTCATTAGAGCACTGGAATATATAGTTCAGTCAAAGATGATCTGTCATGGCTCTCGTGGAGGTATGAGGTGAAAGGGATAATCCAAAAGGATTTGTTTTCCCAAATCTGGGAATGGCTTTGAGGAGACACTGAAGGAAAGGGGGGATTCATCTTTGGATTCAGAAATTTTACAGCTAGAATTTGTAAATTAATACCTGTCAAGGAGTAAAAACTCATCTGTTTCGCACACAGACTGTTTTTCCTGATTCATAAATGCTGGATAAACCTCTCTTGGTGTGGTCATTAGTTGCTATCCTAGTATTAGAAATTGGTCACTCCACTTCCTGACTGGAGAAATGGGATTTGCTGATCTACATCAAGAAAAAGTGCTAATTAATGATCTCTCCAACAATTGCCATGTCCTTTTTTGAGCATTAATAGTAATGGATGGCTTACATCTCTTTCCCTCTTCTCAGGCCCTTCTTGAGTTTCTCAGCAAGGTGGTTGCCAGGGAAAAAAACAACAAAATGAACCTCTGGAACGTTTCCACAGTCATGGCCCCAAACCTCTTCATGCACAAGGGGCTGCCAAACAAGATTCCTGAGGGGAAGGAGAAGCAGCTGGCAGAGGGGGCGGCTGACGTGGTGCGGATGATGATCCATTACCAGGACCTGCTCTGGACAGTGAGTTCCACAGGAATTAGGTGGTATGGGGCAGCAGTGTCTTGATCTTGTTAGAATTGGGACAGGGAAGAGATAGCTTTGGAAATTTCAGGGGAATTACACAGCTGTGAGCAAAACCTCTGGCTGAATTCCAAGGCTACCTAAAGGTACACAGATCTTCTTGTCTATTTAAGGAGCTGAAGTGATGATCACGTTCCTAAATAAGATCCTTATCTCTGCTTGATTTGATTCCTGTTTTCACCCTTCTCCCCTGGCCAGGTCTCCTCTTTTCTGGTGGCTCAGGTGAGAAAGCTGAATGAGAGCAACAGCAAAAGGTACCAGTTCTGTGACAAGAGGATTAAAAATCTGCTGCGGAAGATTCACGCTGATAAAGACAAGGTGGAAAAGAACCAGGGAGAGGTGAGCTAGGGCTTGGGGAAAAACCCAAACCCCTGTGTGGCAGTGCCAAATGTTTAACTGAGAACTCAGAAAGATGAAAGGGGTGATACCCTTGAAAAGAGCAAGAGAGACAAAAAAAAGCAGAATAATGAGGAACAGTTTCCCAGATGCTTTTGGCCAGGTTGTGGCAAAAACTGATCTCAACAGCAAGAGGACTAACTAAACACATTTCAGGCTACAAAACACTTGGTTAAAAGCAGAGAAGAGATCAGGAGCAGAAATTCAGGTTTTCCCCATGTTAAGAGCAGAATTCTTATGTGTCCCATGTGTTGGAGCAGATATGTCTGCTGTGATAAAGGCAGACTGATTTTCATTTTTAAAAGCATAAATTCAGGCAATTGCCTAATTTTCTTCCATAATATCTGTTAAAATGGCACATCACTTGGTGCTTCTTTTCTTTGGAAGGGACCTTTCTGAAATTCAGAGGCCTGCAACCCAGATCTCGAAATTCCTTTCCAAGTAATTCAAATGAATTTCAGAGGAGTCATTCACACTTGTGCAAAACAGCTTGTCAGAATTTCTTCTGAGAAATCCTATTTTCATCCCAGCTTGTGTCAGTGCTGTGTTTGAACAGCAGAGAGCAGCAGCACACGCTGATGGAGAGCACAGGGCCCCTCTCGTGGCCACGACACAAACCATTGCTGATTTATTCACAGTGCTCACCTTACTTCCATAAGCTTTCAACCTGTGCTGTAAGAAACAAGCCTAAACTCTCTGAACAGCTGTCTGTACAGGTTTAATTCTTCACACTCTCCAATCTAGTTTGAAAATTAATGTTTTGACTGATAGGAGTATTTCCTTAAGCACTTTTTTCTTTTTGCCTGCCTTGTTCAGCCTTCCAAGGTTGTGAAAGTCCACGCATCACTCCTCCTGAAGGACTCTCTGGAGGTGCACTTGAACAATGCAACCAGGGTTGCTGATGTCTTGAGGCAATTTCAGAAGAACCTGTGCCAGAATGGCTGGAATATTGTTAACACTGTCAACCTCCTCAAGTGGTAAATGGCTCTTTCTCTGCTTAAAAAAGAAAAAAGAAAAAAAATAACTAAGTGGTTTAGCTGCTGTTTTCTGTCTTGAGGTAGAGGTGAGGTGGAAGCACAGCAAGTCATGGGGGGAGATCGTTCTCTGTTCTAAAGCTTAGGAAATGGAGCTGGATGGGGAAGGCAAATTTATTCTGAGTGATTCCACCCAGCCAGGAGGTCAGTGGTGCCCTCTGGGCTGCTGGACACTAAGTGAACTCCAGAATCCCTGCTGAAGGGATGGGAAAAGGCAGCAACATTGACCCTGACAAGTAAACCCCACCTCCAGCTCTCCTGCAGAAAAGCATCACCTGTATCACTGCCTGGAGTAGTAATTCCAGTGTGCTTATGTTGATGTAGGGATTTCCTAAAATAAACTCTGCAATTCCCTCCTGTGCTCCTGTGGTGAATTGCTGAACTAACCCAAAAAAAGGAGCAGAGGAGCTCCTGCCCCCTCCGTCCCAGCTCCTGCAGGCTGGGTGATGTGGCAGTGCCTCTCCTGTGCCCCAGGAGGTGTCCAGGCAAGGAGGGTGAGGGGAAGTTGCCTGGATATGGGTCAGCTCACCAACAGCTTGCCTTGTTTTCTTTTTTTTTTCCAATTTTGAGTGTCTTGCACTGTGCAGGAGGATCAGCAAGGTCTCTGTACCATGGCCTCTGACCATTGCTGGCCTCTGAACCACAAACAATCCTTTTGAGGGAATGTTGCTAAACTACCCAACCTGTCTTTGCAGAGGTTTGACCCTCAGTGTGATTTTCTTTCTGCAGTAACAACTCCACAGAGTGCACAAACTTGCTCCTGTATGAAGTGGGAGGCAATATTGGTAAGTACAAGTGGTACCTGAAAATAAGGACTCTGATAGCCAGTTTTTACGCTTAGCTTCTTTTAGGAGGTAGTTAAAAAACTTCTCTGGGCAACTGTGCCATGGCATCACCACCCCAAGACTGAAGAATATCTTCCTAATACCTAATGTACATCTTCCCTCTTTCCTCTCAAAGCCACTGCCTCAGATTTGTGGAAATGCTTCTGAAAGGTTGTAATATGGAAATGAATGTGAGCAAATCCTTTTAAGCGGGGGAAAAAGCAAACAAAAACCAAATCTAGCAGCTAAAGGAATAAGGATTTTTTAAAATGTGGGGTTTTTTTTCTGAATGTCTCATTTTAACAGGTGAACATTGCCTGGACCCAGACACTTACCTCTTGGACTTGTACCACATCAACCCCCATGCCGAGTGGATAATTAAGCAAAACCCACCTTGTCCTCGGATGTTCTAAGGAAAACACGAGCAAAACAAAGCACTTGGTTGCAGTTTTTGGAAGGTGTGGAAATAGAGACTTTCCTGCTGTAGTGTCAGAGCAGGCACTGCTTGTTTCTTGGAAGGAAAAGCACCTTTATGAACTGCTTCCATGGCAGCTGGCAGTGAGAGCACAGTGGCCTGAAACAAACAGCAATTATCATTATGTAGCAGAGTTTGCAGGGGGAATGGCCCTTTCTAAAAAAAAAATCCCCCAAAACAAACCCTGAAGGCAAAGCTGCAGTGGTTGTGCAGCAGAGATGGAACAGAAGAAGAAAAAGGTTATCTTGAATATGGTGGAAGGCATTTGTGCATCCTGGATTTGCTCTTTCTCTTGGAGGAGAGACAGTCAAATGCTGCAGTGGTACAAGGACATTCCTTGGGTAACGTCCATGGTTGCCTGTGCCATGTCACCAGAAGAGTTTATGATCCTGGGCTTCACTATTAAACTCCTGTTCTGTTCTTTGAAGAGTGAAAAAGGATGTTTCCAAAAAGGCCAGATGGGGTGTGACACCAGCACATCGTGTATTTCATGACTGCAGTGAGATACACACATGCAACACAAGAAAATAACTTTCCTTGAAAAAAGGTATGGAAAACACAGCAGCCTTTCAGATGTGCAGTGTGACAGGAGGGTGCCTGTCCCATGCTGGTAATGCACACCCAAACTGCCACTGATGAGGGTAAAACACGGATTTATTTTGATGGACAACTTACATATCAAGAGACAACACAGGAAATCTGCTGAAGCTGATGTGAGGTTGCTCATCTGACCTGGCCACGTGAACTGAACTTCTTTGTGGGAGATTCTGTGTGAATGTGTTTGCTCAAAATCAACAAAGCTCCCCTGAGGTGTGAGGTGGCTGAGCTGAGCTGAGCCCTCACTGCTCTGGCTGCACATTTCCATTGCACTCAGCACAGCCTGGGCACTGTGGGCTGGACACGGAGGGCAGAGCAGGACACTCACACCTTGCTGCTGCATCCTCCTCCTCCTCATCATCATCCAACCTCAGCCCCAAGAGCACCATGCCTGTGAGGAGGCTGCAGAAGTGTTGCTTTCCTTCGTGGTGATGCTGAAATACCTCAAGTGAGGGACCCCGCAGTGCAGAGAGTGTGAGAGGTGAAGCACCCAGGCTGCCTGGAAATGTGGACTCCTTTCTCCAAATGCTGTTTGTAGACGTGGTTGGATATTTATTCATGTGGCAGAAGCAGGGCTGCCCTGCAAGTGTGTACTCAAAGTATTTCATTTGCCAAATCCCAGCTGCACTAGTGACAATCTCCAGTATTATTTCTCTTGTTAGAGGAGTTTGTTTCCATTGCAACCTGAATTTTCCCTCCTCTCTTTTTTTTGTCCCCAGGATGAAGTGTAGCTTTTTCCTTATTCATTATCTCAAACTCCTAGATCCTGTTCTTCACTCTGTGATTTTTCTGTCTGTGTGGTTAAATCCTCTTGGTGGTTAAGATCCTTGAGGAACAGGTGAGCCACAGTCCACATCCTTTCCAGCTTTTTGTGAATTCTGTGTGAGTGGTGCAGATATCTTCAAACTATTCATCTGTTAGAGAGTCTGTTCTTTTTGGTTGAGATGATGCAGATGCATTGACTGGCTGGATCACCTTCCTAGATGTCCTCTTAAGAACCTGAAATAGAACCTCCCAAGCCTCACCCAGGTGTCAACAATTCTTGAGATGCCTCTTTTTATAGGGCATAAATCGTGCCTGAAAGAGCCTGATTCTGAGTGATTTATGTCTCTGGAAAGATAAAGCTGCTTGAAACTGGGGCTTTTAAAACCAAAGGTACCTATTCAGCATCTCTTCTGGAATGCTTTGTGGCAGTAATGGAATAAAGATGGCAAAGAGGAAATGCCAGAGATGTGATACCCTGGGAAGTACCAAAGGTATCCCTGTGAGCTCAGAGTTCCTTTGCAAGCTGAATTGCACCCTGCAAATCACTCAATGCTGCATTTTTTCCACCCCTCATATGCTGGTTTATTAAATATTCTGTCCATGTGTATTGAGGGTCAAGACTGCATCACTGCTGCTGTGAACTACAAATGAGGGGGGTTTTTTTGAACACCGAACAATGTGAATCAGTGCTGTGAAAAAGAAGGTTAATGGGAGATTCTCATGAGACAAATATCAGGTTTAAGTATGAAAGGGAATGCAAAAAAGAACAAAAAAAACACAAAACAGCTCTTTCCAGATGATGGATATTATTTTAATTTTTTTTCCTGTCTTTGTATCAAAAAAGTGTAAATTTTTCAGCCAATGATGTGCAACACACTCCTGAAGACTGGCTTTTAATACCTTTTTTTAAATGATTTTTTAATTCTGTATTTAAATTTCATTTATTCAGTGGAACAATAAAAATACAGTAAAACCTCTTGGCTGCATTTTCATTAGTGCTTGAGAACAAGTTAAATGGCACCACATCTGTGAATGCAGCAGGATTTGCCTTGTGCCTGAAGAGGGATGAAGAGGATGAGTTTTGTGTTACAGCTTCAGGAGCAGCTCCTCTCCAGCTGATCCTGTGGCATTGCTGCAGAAGGATGCTCCAGGAGGAGGAAGAGGAGGTTGGTGTTGGGTATAAAAAGGCCAGGGAAAGGTGGATGGGAGCAGGTGAGCACCAAGGACTTCTGAAGGAAGAGGAGCAGTGGTTCAAGATTTCAGATTGAGGAAATGTGTCCATATCCTGTGGGAAATCCCCTTCCCACCCCTCAGTCCTGCTCAGCTGGGCTTGGGTGCTGGACCAGCCAAGAGCAGCAGGAATCCGGCCTGGATCTTTGGTTAAATCACAACTGAAAGTGTTCAATAGTGATGAAATGGGGCACTGGGATAGTGATCACTGGGAACTGTTTAAAAGCAGTGCAGCAGCCTGTCCAGCAGTGCTGCTGGGAAAGCAGGGCTGGCTCCCCTACCCAGACACAAAAAGAAAGGGGGAGGAGGATCCAAGCAGCTTCCAAAAGCTTCCAGAGCAATTATCTGAGGAAAACAACAGTTTATCAAACTCACTCCACCCATTCATCTTCAGCAGTATCAAAGTGCTAATCTCTCCCATCCCCAAGGGCTTTTGTGATTGATCCTTACACAGCTCTCCCCTGCTCAGAACAGAAGCCCGGGATTTATTCTGAATGCAACTGTGTGTTGTGCTGAGATAAGGGACAGAGCGTGAAAGAATCTTGCAAACGTTGGTTGAACATGGTTGTGGATGAAGTGGAACGGAAATATCAAAATAATAATAACGATTTTTAAAAGGTAGTTTGCCTTAAGTATTTGCAAAAATATGGAGTCTTCACAGGAGCAAGTGAAGCTTCAGCTCTTGGAGGGAAATGTCACAAGTAAACACATTTCCTGCAGCAAAGTAAGTGACAGCACCTATTGTTGTAAATAAAATACAACTGCATTTGATTAAATCTATTTCTTTACCCCCCATGCACTCCCCGGTGCTGCAAACAAGACAAATGACATCAGTGGTTTTGCATGCTGAGAGGATGGAACCCCAAAGTTCTCTCCAAATGCTGTTTGCACATGAGGGCTGCCCATGTCTTCATTGTGGGGGGAAATAGAGGCTGAAGTTCAATGTTTTAAGTCGCTGGAAAAGAAAATGTGCAGCTGCACTGCCTTACCAGCTGAGAAAAGGCCTGGACAGTCTCTGAATCCCCCAGCCTCAGGTTTGTGTGGGGTTTTTTGGCTGTTTGTGGCAGCAGACAGCCTCTGCCAGAGCAGCTTTGTGCTGGCTGTCCTTCCCCAGGACAGTGAGGAGTCGTGACCTCCCCTGCCAAAGTCCTTCCCCAGCACCTGGACCTGGCAGGATCCACTGAGCTCAGGGGGTTGAAGCCTTTCCCTCCACACTGAGCTCTGCTCCCTAGCTCTGGCCAGGGGCTGACCCAAAGAATGGGAGGGGAGGAAGGTGTTCCTTTTCTCCTTAGTCCTTGGAAGTGGTGATGTTGCATCTCTGTGACCTTCTTGGCCCTCTGCACTTGTCTAGCTGGTGAAGTTGCAGGGGTAATCACCAGGGGATAAAGCAGGAAAAGAGGAAGAAACCCAACAGAAATGCAGGGTGTGGGTCTGCCTCTGTGGGTTGTGTGTCATCTTGTTTGCTTTTCAGGGTTTGGAAGCGACACATATGGACATGAATTTTGCTGCCCTCTCCTCACTCATCCCAAACCTTGCTCTTGGCTCTTGGCAGGCTGTAGTAGAAACCTGTTTCAGAAATTCCCTATCCTGTGCAGCATGAGGATGAAAGGTTGATTTTCCCTTGCTTTCAGCTTTCACCAGCATGTCCTTTCTGTGCTGGAAGGGTGAGGTGAGCCCTCAGTGCTGAATATATTCCTTGTTTGTCCATGTGTGTGGATGCAAGCTCCAAGCTGAGCACAAACTGTTCATGCCTTATATTGAAATTTAACTTTTTAAGCCTTACCCAGGGTTTTAGAACTCCCAAGGAGTGTGGTTATCTGTAACTCACTGGTGTCACCTCCCACCTCAGCTTTCTGCTTGTGCCCATTCAGTGCAGGAGGAAAGAGCCACCCTTACCTGCCCTGGTGACTCTGGTTCAGCCTTCTCTGGACACAAGCACAGCCACAAAGGGGAATAATTAATTGCCTTTTACTTACACCAAACTGGCAGAGCTGTCTCAGGCTTTCAAGAGAGACAATTAAAGATTTTACATTGTTTTCTTCAAAAGGAGAAATAGACCTGGGGGTTCCCTAATAGTCCTCCTGATTCTGCATCACCCTCCCAGAGCCTGTTGTTGTGGGTTGCATTTATTATGAGCCACT
This sequence comes from Euphonia xanthogaster, assembly GCA_034509185.1. Classification (NCBI taxonomy): domain Eukaryota; kingdom Metazoa; phylum Chordata; class Aves; order Passeriformes; family Fringillidae; genus Euphonia; species Euphonia xanthogaster. Next base: position 3,914,073 of record JAYDZK010000070.1, on the reverse strand, counting down.
TATTATCCCTAATTATCGAGCAGGGGGTAGGGCTCTCGGTAACAGGCAGAGTTGTGACTTGATGAACACTCAGCTGTCTCTATTTAAGATAAAATTACTGTAATTAACAAATCGATCAACCCTACTTTCGCTTTGCCTGCCTGGGACAGAACAAATGGGCTAAATGAGACCTATTTAGCACAAAAGTAGAGAAAGGGGTTTGCAGACCTCAGGATACACAGACTCACAGCTTTTTTTTTGTCACACACTGCTTTTAATGGTAATGTCACATAATTGTCTCTTGTTAGGCAATTTTGTCTCCAATAAAAAGGCACCCACGCTGCACTTTGTTCAGCTCAGCCCAGCAAGGCAGAGGCAGCAGGTGAGCAGCCAGGTGGGTTGTTGGGTTAAAACCTCCCCCTCCAGCAGGGCTGGGTTGGATTCCCTGGGTGCTGTGTTCACTCGTGACTCTTATCAGGTTGTTTGCAGAATTTCTGTCTTTGAGAGTAAGATTGATTCCTTCAGTTGTCATCAGCTGAGCAGATGTCACCATCCCCAACTCCCCAGTCGCTGCTCCTCACCTTGCTTTGGTGTCTGAGGGGATCTGTGCTTTTAGCTCCAGGAATCCCCCCAGCCCACTAGTGTGGGAAACACTCATCCCCAGCTCTTCTTCCAGAGTCAGGTGCTGTCTGAGAAGCATTTGGTGACAGGAATTTGTCCCTCTTTATCAGTTTCTCTGGGTCTGGATTGAAGGCACTTGAGACAGTAATTCACGTTTGGACTCAGGTGTTTATTATTTCTTATCAGGGAAACAGTCTCACAATCATGAGTTCAGCAGCTTTTCATTAGCAAGGCACAAAATGGCCAACAATCTCTTGTTCCAAGGTCTTTTAAGGCTAAACTATCCAATTAAGAACTGACACCTGGATTATTTTCCCTTTTAACCCAATAACTGGTCCCTCGAAGCCCACAATGTGGAGTTTTCTGTCCAATTACAAAACCCATGAAGAAGAAGGTAAAGAAGAACAACCTGCCTCTGCCCAAAAACCTCCATCTTGCTTCATATCTATTTCTGTATTCTAAACCCCAAACTCTATGTTTTCCACCCTGTGATATTACACACTTGTAACCAACTCCACACCCGCAATCCCAGTGCCATCAATCAATTTTGGAAGTCTTCTCCTCAGCCTCAGGTCAAATGCAGGGCATTCGTGTGAGTCTGTGCCTTTCAGCACAGAAAGTTTCAAATTCTCAGCATCCAGGATTCCAGCACCTCTTGTGGTGTGTCTGTCACTCTGGTAAACTGGCACTGCGTGTGCTGTCACCCAGCCTCCCTGCCTGGCCACACCAGGACGGTGTCACATCCACCCTCTACTGAGGGGGAGCCCATTAAGGAGGTGAGATGCTGGAGGGCCAAACAGAACCCTGTTTCACTGAGTTCTGCCCTGCTGGGAAATGAGCTGCTACATCTGGAGAGGGTCTGGAGCACAATATGGGGAGCAGCTGAGGGACCTGGGGTTGTTCAGCCTGGAGAAAAGGAGGTTCAGGGGGGACCTTATCCCTCTTTATAACTACTGGGTAGGATATAGCCAGGTGGGGGTTGGTCTATTCTCCCAGGTAACAAGTGACAAAATAAAAGGAAATGGCCTCAAGTTGTGGCAGAGGAAATTAGAGAATAGGAAAAAAATAAAGAATTTAGATTAGAGAATTTAAATTAGAAAATAAGGAAAATTTCTTTGCTGAAAGAAAGGAACAGGCTGCCCAGGAAAGGGGTGGAATCACCTGGCAGTGCTCATGGGATGTGTGGAGGTAGCACAGCAAAATGGGTCTGTGTCAGCCTCGGGTCTCTCAGGAGGATGGAGCTGCTGCTCCTGCCAGCTGTGGCTGTTCTTGCTGTGCCAACTCACCTAGGTCTGCCTGCACATGCTGTGTGGGACCATTACAGCCACATTTATTTCAACAGATTGTTAAAAAAATAATCAGTGCTTCAATGAACTGAACTGCTTAACCTGGAGAGCTGTTTTCATTCTGGCCCTCTCTGTACAGGGCAGAGGGAGTTCATCCTTGCTGTCCCCACACCTGCAAGGGTATCAGGGCAGATGTGGATGAATGGGAGCTCTTTATGGGCCTGACCTGTAGCACTGATGGCTCAGCACTCCAGTGCCTGCTCACAGCTGCCTGCTTCTGTGGCAGGTTCTGTGGCTCTCCCCATTCTGGGGCTGCTCTGCTGCTCCCCAGGGCTGCCCATGGCTCCCCACCGGGCATCTCCATCCCGCTCCGGAGCAGCCCCGGCTGGGAGGGACAGCCCGTGACTGCTGTGACTGTCACATAGGAGCAGGGAAAACCCGTGTTGAACCGTCAAAGGCAGAGCCAGGAGCATCTGAAAGCTTCATTAGCCGGGCTTTGTTCTGACGGCGCAGTCAGGCGCGGAGATAATGCCGGCAGTGTTATCAGCCATGTGCAGGAGGCGGTTGCATAGCAACCCCGATTGGGGGACCGGGCCGCCCGAAGAAACACTCATTTTCCTCAATTTGGAGGCATTTCAAACAGGAGTTCACTGCTGATTGAGGATTCGCTCAGGTTTAACATCTCTTGAAGAGATGGCGGCTGGTGTCGGCCTTGTTTTAGCATCATGTGGGCGCACACTCACCAGGCAAATGAGCCTGAGAAAATCCAGGTTTTGTTTGGGCTTTCATGTGCTGGTTTCCATCCCTTTGTCCTGCTGGGGCTTGAAATGGATGGGGATGGGAAACTTCATTGCTTCTTTCAGGCCTGATGTAAAGGCATCTCCAGGGAGCCCTTCTTGGTACCACATTGGTTACTGCAGGTGAGGAGGGTGATGGTGCTCCCTCTTCCCCCTGAGCCCTGCTCAGAGAAAAGTGCAGCTAGGGCAGGGCTCTGCTGCTGCCTCTCCTTGCCAGGCTGCAGAGCTGGTCAGACTTCAGAGAAACCACAAACCTGCCATACCTGTGGGGCTGTTAAGGAGCACTGGATGTAAGGAGAGGAAAGAGATTCATCAGCCTGCTTTTGTCTGCACCCTGAGATGTTGGGATTGAGGCAAACAGAAGCTGCCCAGGCCTGTTTTGAAGGGCAGCATGATTATATGGTACAGGTAAGAAACCAGTCCCAGCTCTGAGTGGGATTGCCCGGTGTGCAGGCAGGGCAGGGCATCCTGTGCTCTCCCTGTCCTGCTGCAGCTCTGGCTGTTTCACACAGAAAGGGCTCAAAAAGCTTTTTTAAGCTTCAGCTCTGGTGGGTGTTGTGCAGTAAGAGCAGTGGGGTCAAGTCAGTCTCCACTGGAAGAGAAACTGGGATGCCCAGACGTCATGAGGGTGTCCCTGATGGGTTTGTCTAGATTTTGGTAGAGGGATTCACGTGTTCCATGTGCCATCCATCTGGATGATGTACCTGGCTCTCCAAAAACCTGTGTGGACTTGCACCCCCCCTTGTCCACTCCTCTCTGGTGCCTAGAACAGACAGGGCATGCCCAAGTGCTCCCAACTGGAAAGATTAATGGGGAATTAACAACTACAAGATATTTATTGTGCTTCTGTGGCCCCACAGAGTAATGTGAAAATCCCTGGTTTATTCTTTGTTCACCTGTTGCTGTCTGAATTGCCAGGGTGAGCAGGTACCAGCAGGAGGGTACTGGCACTGGGATCTGTGGTGGAGGAGAAATTAAATGAACACTCTCTGTGCAGCCTCACCTGCTGAGAATGTGGAGGCATTTCCTGTGAAATCGAGTGACAGCAAGCCCAAAGAATACCATTTGAACATGGAAAACTCCTTTCTTTGCTCTGTCCTCTGACTTCAGCCTTTCAATATTGAACAATAATGCATCTTCCCTTCTTATTAACGATTCAGTTTGAAGACTGATTCAGATTAACTTGGGCTCTCATTGTATTAAGCACTTTAGGGGAAAAAAGCCATAGGAGCTCAGGATGTTTATGAAAAGCAATTTCCTCAATGCCAGGCAGTTTAATAACTCCATGGCCATGGCATTCAGGCTCTCATTTATTTTAAACTGTGTTTCCAAACTGTGACGGGTCAATAATAAAGAAGGCAGGGTGGCAGATTTTGTGTGGAAGGGAGCTAAAAGGAAAAAAGCACATTCAGACAGGAGCAGAGAGAATAGTGTGGCTCTTGGGTCTGACAAATTAAAGGCTCATTTGAAATACAAAATCTTCTTATAATCAATATGTCCCTACCAAACTGTTGAGAGCAAGAGAAATTTTGGAGCTATATATGGCAAAAGGGGGAAAATCCTGATCCTCTCTCATCCAAACTGTTTCCTTGTAACAATAAAATTATTCTTCTGTATACTGGTCTGGATTTTGCCTTTAATCAAGTCGCTGGTGGAAGGAGACACATAGCCCCAGGCAGGCTTTTGCACCTGAGACCTCCAATCTACTCAAGCAATAAATACAAACATCACAGAGTGTTTCAAGTGACTTGTTAAAATATTGGAAATCAGTACCTTGTAGGGAACAAAGTGAGTTAATAGTATTTGTTGAAAACACCTTTTACAAACCACGTGGGACACTGAGCAGGTCAAGTGGAATGTGTAGCAACATTCACAAATCTCTGCTTCCCTCTGTGGATATTCAGGCAGAGGTTTTGGTGGGTGTAGGTTTGATGATCTCCCCTTGAAGCCTGGAATGTGCAGAAGAACTGAGCTGAATGCTCTGTGCTGTGTCCTGCTCTGCTTGTGAGAACTTTGGCCTCTCCAGCTCAGGAAGGGCTTTTCTTCTGCAAATCCCATGTGCAGGGCAGCAGGATCAAAATGTAAATGAGCTTCAAAAAGCTGGAACACACAGATTGTTTTTAGTATACAGGGATTGGAAAATTGAATTCTGTTGGTCACATACCCTTTCAGATTACTCCTGGTACAAAGATACCCCCTTCTCAATGTGAAGCATGAAGTGTTGGGGATTTTTCCTGAATTATCCAAATATTGAACTTGATTAAACTCAGCAGATGTATCTGTTGGGTAATTTCTGTGAGTAATTGGGCAGGGAAGTTATCTCTGCCATTCCCACCCAGCTGGAAGTGGGGCTGTGGCTGGCCAGGGAGCTGAGCTGCTTCTGCTTTTATTTTGGTTAAACAGAGTATTTATAAATCAGGTGCTCAGTCTGAGTGTTTATTTAAAAGTCCTAACATTTTCCTTAATGTTCCTGAGTGCTCACTCATTAGAAGCTCACACTGTGAGCCCTAGGAATTCATGAGATGTTTTCTCTATCTGGGTACTTTAAATAAATCTCACAAGTGCAGGCTGCAGGGTCTGGGTAGATGAGCTGTTCTGAACAGGCTTCCCACACCAACCTTCCCCTTCTCCAGCTTGGCAGGAGGAGCTGCACCAAAATCTTGGTTCTTTTCCTGTTGGTGGACTTCCCTGTGGAACTTCATATTTGAAACAGAGGCTTCAGGATGACACTGGAGCTGCAGGTGACGCTGTCCCCAGAGGTGAATAATGGTGTGAGCTGGGTGGGTTGAGCCTGGCTGGGTGCCAGATGTTCCCTCAAGCTGCTCCATCACTCTCTTCCTCCTCCTGGACAGGAGAGAGAAGATACAGCAAAAGCTTGTGGGTTGAGATCAGGGCAGAGAGGGATCTCTCACCTTTACCACTGCAGGCAAAACAGACTTGACTCAGGAAATTAGTTCAATTTATTACCAACAAAATCAGAGTGGAGTAATGGAAAACACAAACAAATCCTAAAAGCAGCTTCCCTCCACCTCCTCTTTTTCCTGGGCTCAGCTTCACTCCTGGATCCTTTCCCTCCTCCCCACAGTGGTGCAGGGAATGGGGTTGTGGTCAGTTCATCACACACTGACCCTGCTGCTCCTTCCTTCTCAGGGGGGGACTCCTCACAGTCCCCCCCTGCTCCATCAGGGGATCCCTGCCATGGCAGACAGCTCTCCCTGAGCTTCTCCAGGACTGGCCTTTCCCTGGCCTTTCCAGCTCTCCATGCACTGCTCCAGGGTGGGTCTCCCATGGGGTGCAGCCCTTCAGGGACAGGCTGCTCCAGCCTGAACCCCCTTGGCATCACAAGAGCTGCCCCAGCACAGGCTCCTCTCTCCATGGGGGCACAGGTCCTGCCAGGAGCTCCAGCAGGAGCTCTCTCTCCGTGCTGTGGAATTCAGTGAGGCTGTGTGTGAGACCAAGACCTGGATCTTCAGAGAGGCAAACCCCAGCTCCTGAACATCCAAGGAAGGTCAGGTGTAAAAATATCTCCGTCCCTGCCTGTTTCCTCCCTCCTGCCCTGAAGCCCTTGATCTCTCTGACCCAGGGAGTCAGGACTCTGGGCAAGGAACTACAGCCTCCTGAAGGGAAGTTATAGACAGGTGGGGTTGGTCTCTTCCACCAGGCAGCACTGACAGAAGCAGAGGACACAGTCTCAGGCTATGTCAGGGAAGGTGTGGGTTGGATATTAGGAAGAAATGTTTCACCAAAAGAATAATAAAGTACTGGAGTGCTCTTCCCAGGGAGGTGGTAGAATCACCATCTCTGGATGTGTTTAAAAAAAGCCTGGACATGGCACTGGGTGATGTGGTCTGGCTGAGGTGTGGGGGCACAGGTTGGACTCGATGATCTTAGAGGTCCCTTCCAGCCTCATGATTCTGTGCTTCTGTGACCCCTCCCATGAGAGCTCTGCATCTGGCAGGGGAATGAGGCAGAAATGTGATGGACCCTGAGCTGCCATTCCCCCTCTGCTCCTGCTCAGTGCCCACACACTGCCCTGGCCCTGTGAACACCTGCAGCAGGAGGCAGAGTGATGCACAGGGACACACTTCCCTCCTCTGCTGCTTCAAGGACTTGATTTTTTTAAAGCTTCCATAAGAAAAGTGCTTACACTGGCAAGGATTAAGAGGGAAGAATGTGTTATGCCTCATCCTCCTGCAGTCCTACCCTCAAGGATATCTGTGCTCTCAAAGCCATTTCTGAGTCAGCTCCTGGTGGTTTGGCTGCAGGGCACTGACCAGGGGCTGCCAGGGTGCCTCAGTGTGGGGAGCAGGGATGCCTGCATTGCTGCATCAGCTGACCAGAGCTTGCATTGCTGCCTGCTGCTTGGCTGCTTTAGTTTTCCCTTGATTTAAAGCCATCCTGCAGCATCTGCGGATTCATTTTGCTCAGATGTGCTACTTACATTTGTAAGATTTGTAGAGAGTGAGAATTATCATCTTAATTCATAGTAATATTTCCAGGCAAAGATTGTGGGTGCTTCTTTTTCTTGTCTGTTCGTGTTTCGGCTCACAGAGGATTTGCTTTCTATCTGGGTTTGGAGGGATATGACTTCTTTGTTGGATTTTCCTTCCCAAATATTCTGTCAGCTGCATACTGAAGGAAAACTTCTGTCTGAAAAATGGAGTCATACCCTATTTTAGGCTTCCCTGCCCTAATCTCTGGTCAGGTAGCCGGAATTGTGCATAAAAATGATGGAGACAGGAGATAATCTGCCAGTCTTGACAGTCTTCAGCTCTGGTGGTGACGTCCCAGCTGTTTCCAATCTTCACCTTGCTGGAGAACCCATTTCCATGATGATAATCATTTGTCAGCTTTTAATCTCCCAGTGCAGATGTGACAAAATAGTTTCATAATCCGCTTGCGTGCATCAGGCTGCTCACTTCTATTTTGGGAGAGCAGGGCTGACTAATGTACAGCTCTGGCTGATGGTGTGTGACACTGCTGTGCCAAAGGCTGTCACAGTGCAGCAAAAGCCTCCAGAAAGGGGGTAAGTGCAGGGATTTTTAGTATCAGTTGGAAACACAAAGAAAAGCCATCACACAAAGGCTGGAGAGAGCCCTGAATTGTCACTCACAGGAGTCACCGGGGCAGAGCAGGGGAGTGGCGTCCCCCTGCTGGCCCTCTGCAGCCCGGCCCATTGCAGCAGGGCTGGAGGAAACCGGGCCAAAAGCAGGGGCTGGTGACTCACTGCTGCTCCGGAGGCTGCAGAGCAGGCAGCGGCTGCTCCCCTGTCACGAGGGATGCCAGCAACCCCCGGCATCCCCCAGGGACAATCCTATGAGTCACCTGTGGGATGAGAAAGTGGAGGGATGATGGGGGAACAATTCGAGCATTGTGTTATCTGAAGTGGGAAGGGGATAAAGCACTAAAATCTAATGGAGCTGCATTGAGTGCAGGGGAACATTGGATTACTTGGCTGAATATTCCATCTTCACCTGCACAGAGGCCCTTTGGCTGTGTGTGCTTATCTGATTTGGTGTCCTTAAAGCTGAGAGAAAGGATGGTCAAACACCCATCCCAACTAAGAGTCTAGACATTCAATTGTTCCTAAATAACCAACCGTGTTTAATTTAAAAAAATAATTAAAATTTCAATAAGTCTCAATGTGTAGACAATTTAATGGAATATAATCAATACCTTGATCAATCAAGGAATTTAGTTTTGGGAAGTAGCAGTATGGAGGGAAAATGGCAAAAGTCCTCCTTGTCTTGAGAGCATATTTGGTTAAATCAGAAAGTTGATAGAAAGAAAATGCATTTTCCAATTGTGCCTCATGAACCCACTAACAAGCTTGAGAAATGTGTGCATGGAAGGTCCTGACAATGTTGTTTTCCTAATAGTAATAATACTTTAATATAAGTAAAGATGGGAACTAGTCCGAAGCAGAGTCCAGGCATAAATCCTACCATTTATCATCTGTGTTCTTCTGGAAACAAGAAGTGACTGGCATACTTGCTTAATTCAAACTAAATAGGCTATAAAACAAGTTCCCTAAGGCCAACAATAATAATAATAATAATAATATCAGGATAAATGAATATAAGGATGATTGAATACAGGATATGCTGAGGAGTGAATATGGGATATAGATACATATCATGGACAGGCTGCTCTTTATGGTGTGCTGGGAACTCCAATCCATCATCTGACCAGAGAATAGAATGCAGATAGAATCAAAAAAGATGCCTCTGTCTGAAGCAATGCATGGATGTTATAAACCAGCAAATGCAAATAATTAATCAAAAGCAGCGAGCGGGCCAAAGTAGAATATCATCATGCAATAATTCAAATCACAGCTGTGATTATGAGAAATAACCTTAAATCTGCTATTTAATTAATATTAAGCTCCTGACACCCTCTAGGATAGGGCACACAAGCCTTCTCAGGCTAATATGATAATAGCCAGAGAAAATATTATGTTCCTTAGAAATTTCAGGAAGGGTATTAACCATGGGAGGCTCTCAGGTCTGTGCGTATAAACAATGCTCCCTGCACCCAAACATGCCAGGTTTCCTGGGACCAAGCATGCCTTGTGAGAGACCCCAGCTCAGGCTGGCTCAGCCCTCCCATCACCTTTGGGGTCCCTCCTTGGGTGCTGCCCCACAGCTGCTGTGTATCCTGATCCTTTTTGCCTGCCAGGAAAAAAGAGAGATGCCCTGTGAGACCTTGCTGAGCGAGGCTGGCTGCAGCAGCTCCTGCTGCCTCCGTGTGGGATGAGGGTGCCCAAATGTAGCCCTGAGCCTCAGAAGAGATCCAGAATGGTTTGGGTTGGAAGGGACCCTAAAAGCTCATCTCCACCCAAGCCCTGCCATGGGCAGGGACACCTTCCCCTGGAGCAGGTTGCTCCAAGCCCTGAGGATGACCTGACACCCTCAGCAGCCCAAAGTGCATGCAGAGAGGTGTCTTGCATCTGCTCCCAGAGCCTGGGTGTTGAACACAAGCTGATCCACAGCATGAAGCCTTTCCCAGCCAGATGCAGATAGAAATATCTTTGTAGTGAGATTGTAGGTTTGCTTCATTAATGGAGTGACTGACTCCTGTGCCTGGGAATTGAGCAGCTTCCTTCACCTTCCCCAGCTTTGTGAGAGTGTGTGTGTGTGTGGTAAATGACCTTTGGAATGAAAATATTAACAGAAAAGGAAAACATGATTGTAATTTATGAAATGTTAGCCCAGCTGCCTCTGGGGGGGAGCAGACCTTTCAGGCCTGATACATTGCTGGGTGCCTGCATTGACACAGGTGCATTTAAAGAGTCAATTAGGGGGAAGCTGTGTATTTACTCAGCCTGGATTCATTTCAGACTTTGGCAACTTTCTTTTTAAACATTTGAGACTCCTGATGCTGCTCAAAGAGGTTGCTTGTTGAGAAAGGGCTGGAGGAGGTTCCAGAGCAAGGAGATGAAGCCCAAACCTCTGGTAACAAAACATTTGGGTGGTCACTGCTCCCTGAGAGAGCACCAGATTGAGCAGCCCCTGCCTGTGCTGGAGCAACTCTTGATGGTGGGATTTGGGCTCTTGAATGTCAGCAAATGGCTGCAAATACCTGTCAAACTTCCAGGGATGATTTCTGCAGGAGAAAACAGAAGTGGGTGCTCTCTTGGCAGTTGTTTTGTGCAATTCTATTTCCTGGGCAAAAACCCCGAGGTTCTGTCTTCATTACTGGCCAGGGGCTTCCACATAGGGCTATTAAAACCTTAAAAGACTCTCTTTGAGGCAGATCAATGCAAAATGAAATGGGGGAAAATTGCTTATTGCTGAGGAAAATACAGCACAGTGAATAACAAGGAAGAAAATGCAGCTGAAGGCTCAAATTGAATCTCAATTATGCCTGTGATTAAAGATAATGTGCTACAAAAGGGGACTACTGGAGGGTTTCTGTGCTAGGCTGGATGGCTAAAAACATGGTGATTGTGGCTGCTGGGCCCTCATTGGCCTGGGTTTGATATCTAAATTATAGGGCTATTACCCAGAAATGGGCTTGATGCTCTGTCTGAAAGGCAAAGCCCCTCCAGAGCCCAGCTGGCTGGGTCCTGCTTGGGGCTTGGAAATTCTGTCTTTCTATTTTCCTTGGCAACTCAGGGTTTGTAGCTCTTTGCATAACTAGTTTTGGGGTTGTTTAAGAGGCTTAAGAAATTAAATATGGATAGGTCCTTCCAGTCACCTACATTCCCATGTGAACCTCAGAGTTCATGAGGGACTGCTTTGCTTTAAAGCTGGGGATTTTTCTTGTTGATTTTAATGAAGTTGATGTCCTTTAATGATGAGGGTGATATATGGAGTGACAGCACAAGATTTGTGATGTTTTCCAGAATAAACTTGCATGTTTGTAGGTAGTTGATGCTGTAAGCAATGGCTGAAGATTTGTATTTGGCAAACTTAATTACACTTGAAATGAATTTGGGCTTGAACTTGGGAGATACTGCTTTCTGTTTAAAACAAAACTGTTCTCTAGGATGAGAAGAAGATTTCAGTGACATGTTTGTATTTAGTAAGCTCAAGGCACTTTTCACAAACTTCAGAACCATTCAGCATCACAAGTCGTTTTCTCCAGGAAATCTTTCCTGCTCTGCCTCCTCAGCCCCCGCAAGCCTCAGTCTGGGAATTGCTGCTATCAGCTGCCTGCAGTGCTCTGCTCCTGGCTTATCTGCTCCTGGCACAGAAAGGACACTGACAACTGCTAATCAACCTCGAGCACACAGATCTCCCTGAAACATCAACAGCATCTACACTGCTCCCTCTTCTTTATTTTCTTCTCATCCTACTGGAGGGGGGAGCATCCTTTGCTTCTGCAACCTCCTAAGCTTAAAAATTGGAGCACAGTAAATTATGCTTATTGATGAACCTTAATTTGAAGAACAGAGCAATTTGAATTTGGAGTTTCATGTTACCCACCTAGTTTTTTAACACTAAGTTCAGGTCTCCCTCTGGTACCAGTAACAGCAGCGTTTGTACTGGTGCTGGGTGTTTTGTACTGGTACTGGTGTTTGTGCTGGGTGCTGCAGCCCTGCTTCCAGCCCCTTTACTTCTGGGGACCTGCTGCAAGTATTGTTTCCTTGGAGCTCCACCTGGTTGGTGGCTGGTTGGTGTCACCTCTGGGTCCCTCTCTCTGAGAGTGCCAAGTGTTTTTTTGGTGACCCACAGAACCCAGTCAACCCCCAGAACCTACAGCAGGTGCCAAGGGGCTCGTGTGACAAACTGCTCCTCAACTAAGGACAAGAGGAAAGATGCTCTAGTGGGATCTACATCCTCTGCAGGAGGACAGGCCAAGCTGGGATTTGGTCTGTCACCCACACAGGTATCTTGGAGCTGACCAGTTCTCTGACCTTGGTGTTTTTTGGATTATTTCATTAAAAAAATCCACACAAACAAAATTCATTTTTTCTTTCCGTATTCTTGTCATCACTCCTATTTCTTCTGCTGCTCTGGCTGTCATTGTCTGTGGCATTAATATCCCAGTTGTCATCAGTGCACCAAAACATGGCAGGATCAGCAAGTGTTCCTGCAGCAGTGTGGAGGCAGGAGAGCACCCAGGGTCCTGGGGACTGGAGGCATCCAAGGAGGGTTTGGCTGAAAAACTTAAATATGTATTTGGTGTTCTGATTTTACTGAAAAATCACATAAGGTGTGCAAGGCAAACCTCCAGCTCTAAGTTCTGTGCAATCTTTACTGTCCTTAGAAGAGGAAAAGGGATCTGGAGAGGAAGGAGCAGCTGTGGTTCCAGGGTGGAAAGGCTCCAGTCACTGGTAGTGCAGCACTCTCCAGCATGGCTTGGGTGATGCTCAGCTCTGTGGTGAGGCCAAGGCAATGACTCCTGCCTTGTTCTGTGGCTCTTGTGTGACTGGTTCACGTGCATTTCCCAGCAGCTCTTTGTGGCTGATGGAAAAGCCAGTGTGTGTCCATGGAGAGGTTCAGCCTGGCTGTGTCACACACTCCCGTGTTTGGTTATTTAATGTGAGCAAACAAGGTCAAAGATAAAATAACTCCCCCTCCCCCTTCCACAATCCTTCTACTGTAATTTTTTAAGAGCCAGCCATGTGTGAGATCAGGCAAAGGTTAAATTGTCAGGCTCTCTTAGCAAAGGAGAGATTCGACTCCTAGCCTGAGGCAGGGTTATCTGCCCTGAGCTGTTACATTGCTTGTTAGATCCTGCTTTTTCACAGCCAAAACCTATCAACAGCACAGCCCCACCAGCCCTGCTGGCTGTGAGGCTGCTGGCTCTAATCAGTCTGTGTAAACCTGGGCTAACACACCCTGGTAACCTGGTACCCACAACTCATCCAGCTGCAGGATGGCATTGCATTTTATTGGCTCGTGCCCAGAAGAAATGTTTTGTTTCTCTGCATCCAGTATCTGGTGAGTGGGGACTGGGGATTATTAGATGCATTTTCAGATTTATGCTGCTACAGATGAGCAAGGCTTGTGTTTCTTTTGTTTGTGGCACAGAGTTGACTCGTGGCATGGCTGTGAGTGCTGGCTGATTGCCTCTGCTTCATCAGGGAATTGAGAAAATTGCACTCCCATTGAATAAGTTCACCCTCATTGGAATTTATACAGATACAACCTGGAGACATATTGCTGTGAGGGGCTGCTGAGGGGGAACCTGTAACTTGACAACAGCAGATTTTGCTGGTCCTAACAAGCCTTGCTGTGGCTTTTCTTACACAGAAAATGAAGTTGCAGTGCAGCACAAACTGCATTGCAGCTGCAGTGGGGGCCCATCCATCTGGACCATCTGGCAGAGCCAAGAGTGGCTGAGCCTGCAGGCTCAGGGTCCTGTGACACACTGAGGGCAGCCATGCATGAACAGAAGCACTGCTCATTTCATCAGCAGGAACAGCCCCTAAACACAAGGATGATTTTGCAGTGGCAGTCATTTCTGTGAAATCTTCTGTAGTTAATTCTTCCCAGTGAGGAAGGCAGAGCTCACCTCTACCGCAGGCTGAATTTCTCTTGACCCAGCATAGATGTTGCCGTGCTCCATTTTCAGGTCCCTCATCTGATGATGAAGGGTTTCTTTAGCCCATCCTTCCAGATTTCCAGAATATAGAGTAGAATGAAGCAGGAGAAATTGCAAGAAGTCCAGCAATGTTGCATCATTGTATATCCAGCAGACATTGGGTGGTTTTCTTTCTGCCTGGTTCTTCTAGGCATCCCTCTCTAATTAATAGACCCATAAAATCAATATTTCAGTAATCATCTCCCAGCTGCTGCTACAGAATAGCTCCAAACTTCTTTAAAAATCCAGCAGGCCCATTTTTATGAGTGTTGTGAGTAGAAACATGTTATGAGTCTTGCAGTGGAAATGTGGAAAGTGGTAGAGCCACACAGCAGGTCAGGGTGAGGTTTCAGCTGAGATTGAGACATTGATAGGGACCTTACAGGTGATTTTCTGCACTCTGGGTGCCAAATTAAAATATCTACAAGCCCAACATAGTCAGAATTTAGAGCATGAAAGCTGTCAGTGTTTAAAGTGGATTTTGGAAGGAAGAGCAGCTGATCTATACTGGCTCAATGATAGGGGGGAGGGCACTTTGAGCAAACTCTTCTAGTGGAAGTTGTCCTTGCCCATGTCAGGGGGGTCGCAGAGAGATGGTTTTTAAAGATCCTTCCCAACCCCAACCAGCCTGTGGCTCTCTGACCTTTCTTTCCCTGACATGGGCTCTTTATGTCTCCAGTGCCTCTATGACACGTGCCCCTGCAGACAAAAAACAATCTTTGCTTTCTCGTTGGGACTCAGACAAACAAAGGCATCAGCAGCAGCCCCCAGAGAGGCTGGGCTGTAATTGAGGTTATTAGCTTTGCTATTTCTCAGAGCACAGAGCAGGCTGGCAAGAAGCCAAGGCTTCCCTGAGCATCTCTGCTGCTCCTGCAGCCTCTGCATTCCACACCTCCTGCTTCCTCCCCAGCCCCTGCTGCCTCTGCTCTCTCTTCCCCAGACTGCCAATCCCCTGCTCACCAGGGAGCTTTTCAAATGGCAGCGTGTCTGGCTAAAAATAAAATGAAATTTTAATGACTGCAAAATATCCCCCTTTTCACCCAGTAGCTCTCTGGAGGAAAGGGGAGGGCTGGGAAGTCAGGGGATGCCCAGGAGTTGGTGCAGGGGTTGATGCCTCTCACCTGCTTTACTGGGGTGGTAGGGAGGAGTAAAGAAACAGGACAGATTCTTTAATTAATGATTTTTTTAAATGTATTTTATTACCTTGTGGTGTTGTGGATGAAGAAAATTTTCTGGGAATCATTTGTTTGACTCGGAAGTGGCACACACAGGCTCATGGTTCTGTTCATATGGCTGCAGATACTGAGCCCAGAACGTGTTCTGGGCTCTGACCAGCACCTCCAAATCTGCCCAAGCTTGGGCACTACGGGAGAGCCAGAATGGCAGAAACTCCTGAGCACCAAGCCAGTTGCTCGTGGTGGAGTGCCACTGGCACCCTGGACCCTGTGGCTGGTTCTCAGAGACCCCAGTGCTGCAGAGTCTGCTCAGTCCAGGGTGAATCTGTCACTGTCCCCCAGTTTTTCCCACAGGACAAGACAGTGTTATAACACTTGGTGTTTGTGCTCACTTCTCCACATTGCTGAACTACTGTGTGGCTTCCTCCACCTCTGAGACCAACACCTCCCTGCCTCTCTCCTGGCAGTCCTCTGTAACCTATTGAAGAAATTATATGGAGACACTGGATTAACCTGGAAATCAATAGTAAAGCAACATATTTTACCAGGATGGGGCTGGGAGGCAAAACAGCCGTGGGTGCTCTGATCCTCACAGGGTTTCCTGCAGGGAAAAGCATTCCCTGTGGCACTGTTGTAGCATTATGATGACCTTCTTCATGTGACATCCTCCTCTGGGCATTTGCAAAACCCAGCACTCTCTGCTCAGAGTTGATAAAAACCTTTCCCTGCCTGTACATCCTTGCTCAGAGCGGCACAGAAAGCCTCAAAGCTGGAGTACCAGAGCTGCTGCAGTCCTGCAGCCAGGATGGGGCACCCCAGGAGCTGAATCAGTCCCACAGCACCTCACTGTGCTGGCTTCTGGAAAAGTCAGAGGGAATCCCAGGGGTTATCCAGCCTCCCTGGCTGCTCCTCTGCCAGGTACATGCTGGCAAAATCCCAAGGGTGCAGCTCAGCACAAGCAGCAGCTCTGTAGGGGACAACAATCACGTCACCCTGCTGGGATTCCCCCCTTTCCTCAACAAAAACCCCATCATCACAGTCACTTTTTCATCCTGTGTTTGCTCAGTCAGAAAACCTAAAGGCACTCGTTATTTTTATGTGCTCTGTGACTTTATAGATGAATGTGACATTTCTGACTGCCATCGTTTGATGAGGAAAACAAGGTATTGGCATCTGAAAATTAGTGGTGGGTGCTTTACAGATGTCTGGATACCCAAAAATAGCTGCAGAAAACAGTGCTGCTTGTACATTTTAAGCACAAGAACAAGCAATGAAAGCATTCCCAGAACTGCTCGAGGGAATAGCAGACTTTTCATTTAAGGCTGTATTGTTTAATTGGATAATCTGATTAAATATATAGGTTATGTGAGGACCTGATGCTATCCCCTTTAGGAACTGCTGCATATAGACAGAAATAAAATAACAACCAATTGCATGGGAGGGAGAGCCACAATAAATGCTATTTTTGATCCAATTGCTCTGGAGAAATTGGTGGCAGATGCATCACACTGCTATTTGGTTAAAAAGGCTGTTTTCTCCCAGATGAATCAGTTTATGAACTGTAGTGAATTGGCCTTTGCCAAAATAATTGGTTAAGTCAGGGGATATTTTGTTGGAATTTCTATGTTTCATTTATTCTGTGCTCGATTTACATATGTCTGCATAAAAAGGCTAAATGGCTGTGCCTTGCCGTGGCTGTGCTGCAGGAATGGTGTCAGTGAGAGCTGCTGTAGCTGCCCTTAGATCCCTGTGGTTCTGGGTTTGGTAGCAGTCACACCAGTCCTGGGAGTGAGTAAGATGAATATATTTAACTCAGCTTTTCATGTGTCTGAGCAGGGGATTTGCCATAGCCTGTGGCTGGCTGTTTATTATCATAACTTAATGGCTGGCTATAAATAGAAATGAAGGGAGGTGCAGACAGAGACTTGCTTTGCTAACCTGTCTCTTGGGCCCTTGTCTGTGATCTTCCCTTTTTCTAGATTTCCCCCCCTTTTCCGCAGTGATAAATAGTTAAAACACAATTACAATGTTAATTTGTTGTGTTAATGTGCTACAGCAGGAAGCCAAAGGGAGCTGCTCTGGCAAACTAGAGAGCCAGTCAGCTCCCATTAACCACCCAGGCTGCTGGGGGACTCCTCTGCCCCTGGAAACCGGGAGACACAATCAGCATCTTATCGAGGCTGACACCAAAGTGATGCAATCAGGCTCAAGTGTCCCACAAGGACCGGGCACTGAATAAAGATAAAGCCACTCAGCCTTTTCCTGCTTCCCCCGGCTCATTGGGAAGGGAAGGATGTCATTAACCAAGCAATAAATCTCGTTCCTGAGGCTTCCAGTTTTGGTTTTCTCCCTGCAGCCCCTCTGTGATGCAAGGCAGGAGATGGCACCCAGGACCTCTTTGTCCCTGCATGGAGGGCTCTCCCCAGGCCCCTCTGTTTGCCCAGAGGGAATCCTGCTGGGGGAAGCTCAGGGGTCCATGGGCTCCAGCACAGGCTGTTGTCCTTCCCTCAAGTCCATCCCTTTTTTCTGCTTCTTCTGCTGGGTTATCAAGGGCTTCAGCCCCCCTCCCACAGTGCTTTTCTTGGCTGTCCTCTGCCCCCAGCAGCTGGAAGCTCTCCAGACCTCCAAACTGTGACTCAACACCTCCCTGCCTCTGTCCTGGCAGTACTTGTAACCTATTGAAGAAATTATATGGAGACACTGGATTAACCTGGAAATCAATAGTAAGGCAACATATTTTACCAGGATGGGGCTGGGAGGGAAAAGAGTGACAGGTCCTGTGATCCTCACACCTGCAGTGCTCCTTAACACCTTGTTCTTCAAGAGACAGCAGGTTTTTCATCTCCTCCCCATTTATCTGACACTCCAGGTTCTCTCCCAGTGAAGATGCCAAGAGGCAGAAGTGTTGTCTTTTCTCTTCTTGAAACTGGAGGGATTTCTCCTGCCATGGGCAGGCAACCCTCAGGCAAAGAGCCCAAATTGTGAATTAAGATCTGAAACATTATTCTTGTCTTGAGAGTGATCTGGCTGCTGCCGTTCTTCCTGTGGGGCCTAAAGCACTCTGTGGGTGTTTCAGTGCTCTCAGCCCATGGAAATCCTGTATATACCAGGCTGCTGGGAGGAATGTTCAGGTTTTTCCCTTTGGCTAATATGTCTATGCCATTCCACCTCTCCTTCCTTATGAATGCTTACAAAGTACAACCTGCCTCAGCAGCACCCCTTAGAATTTATTGGAAGACCAAACACAGCCTTAATCAAATACATTTTTAGTCAGGTCTTACATAAATAAGTAAACCAGTCTCCAAAGCAGATGATTTGCTGGTAATAGAAAAATATTTTTTTATTGTAGTAGCTGGCTTTTCAAGGAATTAAAACTCATTAGACTCTACCATTTAGGGAAAAAATAAAAGGCTTTTAAACATCAATTCAGAATCCATTTACAGGCTCTCTCAAGGCCCTGTCTTACCACGTGGATCCAGGGTTATGTCTCTCTAATGAAATACTGGGAAGTGTAGAAAAGCACTTGGGGAATTAGAATTTCTGAAAGATTTCCTTTTTTTTTTAATGAAAATATATGTTCAGATGGATAATTACCATTAAAAACAAAACAAAAACAAAACAAACAAACAAAAAAAACCCAAAAAACCAAAACAAAAAAAATCCCCAAATCAAACAAAAAACCATCCCCACGAACTGTTGTTAACAGGAGAGAATTAGAAATTCACTGTCAAAATATGCAAATTATGTAAAGTTCAAGCAGGCCAGACGCCATACTCCTGTTTATCACAGGCCTGGCCTGGCACAGTGCTCAGTGCTTGCAGAGAGGGTTACTGAAAGAGATTAGCATTAAAATGGATGTTATCAATCTAAAGAATATTTGCTTTTCAAAAACTGCTCACTAAATGTTAAAGATCTACATTAGTGTTTCACAGCCTGGTACTCTGAGACCTGATTTTGGAGTAGTCCAACTCCTCCAGTCTGCAATTAAAGCCAAGTGGTTTGGATTTTGAAGATACCAGAGGTGGGAGAACATGAAAGTCCTTTGGAGAACCAGGAGATGCTGTGTGTTTTGAGCTGACCACACACCAAGTGCTCTGCTGCCAAGGTGAGGTGGGACTGATGCTGCTGTGTCCTACTGAATCATGGGCAGATGTATTTATCAGCGCTTGAAAAACCTGGCTGCTCTATTGGCCATGAAAAACAGCCTGTGGGGAAGCACAAACTCATCACTGAGAGCAGAGTCTGCCTCTCTGCAATGAAGGGAGCTTGTGGCACAGCAGAAATGGTGCTGCTGCTGCTGCTGCTCCATGCTCCCTCCTGGAGCAGTGTCCCTGCCATGTGTGATGTGAAGCAGGACTTGTGTGTTGGCTGGGAACCCTGCCATGGGAGAATACAGGGCAGGGGGAAACTTTCCAGAGTAGAGATGAAATGAAGTTAAAATTTAGATTGGATATTTAAATGTGGCAGGAAGTGTTTAAAAAATATTAGTGAAGACCATCTAAAGTCGTGTTTGCTCCTCCTAAGGTAGCCTGAAGGGAAGGGCACTGCAAATAAGTCAATATATTCCTGATTTACAGAGATCATGCCTTGAGATAGCTCCATGTGCCTGTACTTCCCCCTTGTCACACCTCATTGTGAAGCCTTGGGTCCTGTGCCCTCTATTATCATCACATTAACGAGCTCTTGCTGCTCCTGCAGGTTCTTTTACAGGTCCAAAGTCACCTCACACACCAGAGCTGAAGACCAGGAGCTTACAGCAACCCATCCCCTGGGGGAGCTTCCAGCAACCCATCCCCTGGGGGAGCTTCATGAGATCAGTGATTGCTGACACGGTGTTGGTGTTTTCCTACAAACTCAGGGGTTCACAGCCTGAGCCATTCCAGCGCTCTCCACCCTCAGTGTAAAGTTCTCCCCATGTTGAGGTGAAATTTCTTGTATTTTGGCCATTGCTCCTCATCCTGTCACTGGGCACCATTAAAAATCTGGCACCATCCTCTGACATGCCTTGGAGACGTTTATATGGATTGATGAGATCTCCTCTCAGTCTTCTCCACACTAAACAGCCCCAGCTCCTGCAGTCTTCCCTCATAAGGGAGATGCTCCAGACCCCCAATGAACTTTGTGACTTCCATTGGACCTCTCTAGTGGATCTTTCCTGTTCTGAGGAGCCCAGAACTGGGCACAGCACTCCAGATGTATCTTTTCATATGTCTCTTTGCTGTAAAATCTCATTTAATGGCAGTATATCAGCACTGACAACTATCTTTAAAGGGTATTTCTGATTATGTATAGATTTAAATACTTTGCCATATTTGCTAAGGGACACAGATTGTTAAAGGCCAGAAAAACCGTCTCCCTCTCTTGGCACTCCACAGGGCCACACAGCTGGAGTGAATTTGGATATTATTGTCTCCAATTAAAAAAAAAAAAATTAAACCAATTTTAGGGAAAAAATAAGAATCAGGATTTTCCAGTAAGCCTAACTTATGCCTGCCCTTTAAAATGTTATAAATAGAAAAACAGCATCAACAAACTCCTTCACTGTGCAAGAGCCTAATTTCTTCCTCTCCACTGGGATCTGGTGTGTTTTTCAGTCTGTCATTAATTGTGCTGTATTGTGAGCATTTTCTGCTTCACTAGTTAGTCAGATAGGCAGCAAATGGAGTCAGCTCTAGGTCAGAGAACACAAAAAGGCAACTCCTGCTGCCTCTCAATCAGGTAGGGATATTGAATTGGCCTCCACATAATTGAAAACATTAGCAGGCTGGACAATAAGCCAATTCTTAAACACACAAGCATGAAACACAACAAAGAGGCAAGGTCTGAAATTCCCAACCAGCCTGATCCATCTGCCCATGAAAGCAATAGAATTTCCTCCACCTCTGGCAATGGGATCAGAGTAGGGTGCCTGGAAAGAAGCACCAAGGGCCCAGTGATCTAAAGGTAGAGATCAAAATATTTATCTTTCCCAAAAGCTGTGAACAAAAGTAGGCTTAGCACTGCCAGTGTTTGAACAGGCAGGCTGAGACATAGAAAAAGATTTGGGGTATTTTGCCATGTTTTTAAAAGTGGATGAATAAAACCTTTTTCTATCTATGAATAAATAGGTACATACTTGCCCAGAGCATCTCCTTCCCTAATTTCTTGTCTAGAAGTTGCCTTTAGCCTCTTTCCAACAAAGAGGGGAGTTCTGAAAGGAGGAAAACACCCCTCTGTTCCGTGGTGTGCATTTTCCCAGATACCAGCTCTTGTTTAAATGACATCTGGACCTCCAGCTTTCCTGAATATTGTGGGGTTTTCACCTTGGCTAAAAGCACCAAAGTTGAGGGATATCACCTGGTGCTGCAAACATGATACAAAAAATATTTGCTGACAGGGGCTTCAGCCTAAAAAGAGCCACACCTGAGAATCAGACATTGGCCACTGAAAGAGTGATGGGCACCTCTTAGCCAGCTCCCTCTCTTCCAGCTGAGGAGATGGCACAGGCTGACCCTCTTCCCCTGGACAGTCTAAATGCTAACCAGGGGCTCTGCAGAGGGGGACTGCTGAGCCCAGCCCGTGTCTCTGCTGGGCACAGGCACAATTTGCAGTAGCTGAGTGTGTCCCTGCATGGGGCACAGCAGTCCCCTCTGCCAGGGACTATTTGGATGGCTGTAGGCAAGAAATGTCCCTGGGTAAGCACACAAATATTCCATGCAGGATGTGGAGAGGATAAGCTTCCCACACAGCCATAGCTATGACCTCCCTTTTCTTAGCTTGCTTTTTTTGGTTTCATTGTGTGAGTCAGTGGCAATGGAGATCACTTGGCCACAGGAATGTGCAGGAAGAGAGGTGACAGTGCCTTAAAATGTTCTGCTGTTCATTTACAGTGTAATGCAGGAGAAAGCAGAGGCTCCAGCTCACCTGGGATGTGCAGGGAAATGGTGCCTTTGGGGATGGGCTCCTCTCTATGGGGTATTTCAAACTCCCACTGAGGCTCACCTCTGCTGCTAAATGTGGGGAAGGGAGAGGCAGAGAGGTGAGTGCTCACCACATCTTCTTATGCAGACAATTTTTTTTTTTTTTCTGAGGCAATTATCATATTGCTTCCCATCAAACATCAATTTGCATGTTATGCTGTAATATCAGGCCTGCAGGCCTGGTCCCCAGCGTGGATGCTGTGACAGCAGCAGCCTACACACGCATTTTAATCAGAGTTCACTGCATGTGCTGCCTTCCACGTCTCTTCTTGTGTAAGAAATGCAGAATAACAGCCACGGCTGTGCAAAATACACAAGGAAAGGAGCTGTACAAGCTCATGTGACAGAGCTTCCCTTATCAGGTGAGCAGCACTGGCAGCCACATCCTCTGGGACCTGTGAGATCAGGGATGGTGACGTGCACTGAGCAGAGGAGATAAGGCAAGGAATGATTCCCCACTGCCTCACCCTGTTTCACTGTCTGCCATCTGCACAATCACAGCCCCTCTCTCAGTGTCAGCTGAGCGCTGGGCACTCGGCCCAACAGCACCCAGCAGGTTATCAGCAGCACAACAAAATGTTCCCAACTCAGAGCTCCCCATCGGCCCCGCTCGGCCCTGCCGGGAGCTGGGAGCCAGGGCTGGCTCTGACACTGTGCCTGAAGCCCAAAGAGCAGAGGGACCTCCTGAGCAAGGGGGAAACTGGAGCTAGCATGGATGGATGGATGGAGGGATGGAGGGATGGATGGATGGATGGATGGATGGATGGATGGATGGATGGATGGATGGA
>JAYDZK010000070.1:3874800-3891334 GCA_034509185.1 Euphonia xanthogaster | reverse complement strand
CGGCGGGCGGCCGGGAGCGCCCCGGGGGTAACCGTGCTGACGGGCACGGCTGCGCCCGGGCGGGCCGAGCGGAGCGCTGGTGGCCGCGGGCTGCGGGACAAGTGTGACACGTGTGATGCCTCCGGGAACCAGGGCAGCGGGATCCCGAGCAGGGGAGGAAGCGGGGGGAGGCTCGGCTCTCTCCCTAATAAATTTTACCTACTTTTCACACATCGACAATATTAGGAAGAAATAACAACACAAGTTTTTAAAAACCCAACCCCCACTAAAAAGGCTTTGGGAGTCACAGAATCCCAGAATGGTTTGGTTTGGAATGGACCTTAGAGTTCTTCTCATTCCACCCCCTGCTATGGGCAGGGACACCCTCCGCTATCCCAGGCTGCTCCAAGCCCCCTCCAACCTGGCCTTGGGCACTGCCAGGGATCCAGGGGCAGCCAGGGCTGCTCTGGGGCTCTGGGCACCTTGTGCCAGGGTCTCACCTCCCTCACAGGGAACAATTCCTTCCCAATATCCCATCTATCCCTGCCTGGCAGTGGGAAGCCATTCCTTATGTCCTGGCACTCCAGGCCCCTGTCCCAAGTCCCTCTGCAGATCTCTTGGAGCTCCCTTAGGCACTGGAAGGGGCTCTGAGGTCTCACTAGAACCTTCTCATCTCCAGGTCAGTGCAGAACCCACCCAGAGACAGGCTGGGTTTGCTCGGAGCGCTCTGCTTCACGGCGGGTACATCACAGGGATGCTGAGTCCCGTTGGATCACCAGCTTTCCCGGATCACAGGGGGAACACAGAGTCTAGAAGACATGCCCAGGCCGTGGTGTAATGCTGGACATTCCTGCGCATCAGGCTTTCCTAAATTATCTCCTGGGTAAACAATCTAAAACCAGCCTCTGTGCTCTGACGTACGCTGCCTTGTTTCCCTGGGCATTTTGCCTCGGCGAAGAACCTGGGCCTTTGTCCCAGATTTTTATCTGAAGAATTGCATATATTTATCCAGGCTGGTCCAGCCTGACCCGGACTGCCAGGGCCCAGCCCTGCCCCTGCAGCCAGACCTTCCCCCCTTCTCCTCCCTCTCTGCAGTGACAACAAATCCATCGCCACCGTGTTCACCCAGCATTATCTTATCAAACAGAGAGGGGGGATAATATTGATCCTTTCCTCCAATTTTAAAAAGAGGGTGAGGGGGGAAAAAAAAGAAAAAGCCCAAGAAGGAGAAAGCAGACAAAGAGAGGCGAAATCAAACCCCTGAGCAACAAAGGAAGAAAACCAGGTGGAAGACGGGAATTGTTTTCTGAAGGCCAGCTAAGTGGAGAATTGAAACGAGGGAGGCTCCGCGAGAGGACTGGGGGATGAAAGGGAGCGAGGGTAAGAAACACAAGGGCTATATAAGTCTGAAAATGGCTAGAAAGAACAAGGGAGAGAGGAGACAAGAATGAAAACCTCTGATGTTGGCAGGAAATGTTGTGATTCTAAAGATAAAACAACTTGTGGGGAAAGAAATTGGGAAAAAATACCGCTGTGTATTTCCTAGGGTGAACTGGAGCAGCAAATGAAGCACGGCAGAGGCAGCTGCCGGACAGGGCTGGGCAGGAATGAGGCAGTGCAGCGTCCTCTGAAGGAGAATTCGGGGTTAGGAAATTACATCTCTTCACAGGGCCAGGGGTTTGCCAAGCCTGCTCCAGCTGCAGCCACAGATGTGGCTTAAAAACCCGAGCAGGAGGCCCATCCCCTGTGGCAGGACTGTTTATTCCATGGCCATAAGATTATGGCCATGAGGGGAGAGACGGGGCTGGAGAGATCCTTAAAACTGCCAAACTCATCTGAGACAAGTAATATGGGACATACTTGGAGTCCAGGAAGAGAAACCCGAGGCCTTTCTTACTTATCTAGGAAATGATTACAGAAAAGTTTCTCGTGCGTATTTTCACTGTCCCCTGCATGTTGGGGGCTCTAATTCCTTTGGACAGGCGCCAGTGTGTTAGGAAAAAAATGCTGGGGAGAGGGAAGGAATAGATTTACTAGAAAAAAACTGCATTCCTTCCAACCTTTCTGCAGCTTCTTAAAAACATACAAAAAGCCTCCTTCAAGCTGCTCAGTGCCATACCAATTTCCTGTGTAGACCTGGATATTAGTATATGTTTTTCTGTGTCTCCAAAGTTTCCCAAGTTACCTAATGCACGCTCAGCATGGAGCATTTTTAAATGAGTTAGTCTTTATTGAATTATGATTTCCAGCAGTCACTAATAACAAAATTCAAATTGCTCCAGCAGACGAGGATTTGAAGAATGCTGAGAAGAAACTGAGTTTTTAAGAGACTCTAGAAGAGCCACCCACTGCTTGTGTATAGTAACCGTGAGCCTCTCAACGGAATACTTCAAATAGTTAATTAGATTTGCTAAAAAAATAATAAAAAATCAGTCATTAGGCGTTCCCACTCTGGAGACACTGAATAAAGGCTGTTACTGGCACACCTACGGCTCTGGCAAAAATGAAGCTAAAAATAGGGGGGGTTTTAAATAAAGTTTCAGGTTTTCCTCACACTGTCCCTGCAGTGGGCATGATGCAATTAGCAACACATCTAAAGGAGAAAGAGGAACTTTTGTTCCATTAGGACTTCTTTTTTGCCTCGGGAATTTCTTCAGGCTGCTAAAGAGGCATTTTTCAAGCAAGGAATAATAGGGAAGCTGGGAGCCCATCCACAGCACGCGGGGCTGGGAACTGCAGCTCACCTGCAAACTGAATTTGCTCTATTTTGTTAACCATTTATTTTGTCTTTACTGGCTGTTCAAAGGGAAGTGTGATAATCCCACTGTTCCTCACTCGCTCAGCGGGGAGTTTAATCTAATAAAGCTATTACAGCCGAATGGATTAAAGCAACGTGAAGCATTAGTAATTTGAGGAGCAGTTAAAGAATGTTAACGCTGAGCCTCTGCGCGGATTCTTCTCCAAACACGATCCCAGAGATGAAAGCAGAGCTGCTACTCAATATGTCATTTTTCAGGCACAAAATTTAATTCTTTCAGCCTCCTCATCCAGATGTTTATAGTGAGGAGCAAGAGGCTGCCCATTACTGAACAACTGCTGAAACCAGAGGCTGACCAGAATGGGCAGGCTTTCAGTCAACCCAGTTTTCATTAATCCTTCTGTTACAATAATATCTTTTTTAGAAAGAGAGATACATGACCAAAGTCATCTGATATGATGTATTAGGATGAGCTGCAGTATTAAAAGCTAAGGCACTTAATAATGTTCCCTGTCTCACCCTCTTGGTGCAGCAGATGTGGAGCATCACTGCCAGGAGGGCTGAGAGCCACGGCATGGCTGGGCAGGGATGGGACGGAGGGAGGGAGGGAGGGAGGGATGGGTGGATGGATGGATGGAAGGATGGATGGATGGATGGATGGATGGATGGATGGATGGATGGATGGATGGATGGATGGATGGATGATGGGTCCATGGATGGATGGGTGTTGGTGAGTGGCTTAGAGAGGATCTGAGGACATAAAAACTGAACCCAATCACACTGTGCGGCACCTCCATGGGGAAAAGAAATTATCTCCTGCAGCCACAGTATTCTGTATACAAGAGCTGAATCTGTGTCAGGACCAAGGCTGCCAGGGCTCAGGGAGTGCTTGGACACTGCTCTCAGGCACAGGATGGGATTTTTGAGGGTGCCCTGTGCAGGGACAGCACTTGGGCTCAATCCTTGTGGGCCTTTCCAGCTCAGGAGATTCTTGATTCCTCATACAGGGCATATGCATACATTTCTCCACCTCCACGTTTGAAGACAATTCACTTCATTACGTCTCAGGAAATAAACTTGCTTCTTTCATAAGGCAGTACTCTTGTGAGGGGGGTGTGCCCAATCAGAAATTCTTCTTCACAACCTCAGGCATTGTTTTTTTGCTGATGCAAACCCCACGTCAGAGGCATATCGTGCAGCAGCTCTGCAGCCTCACCGTGGGCACAGGGAAGTGCTCCAGCTGCACAAAGCACAGCTCAGGGCATGCCTCATCAGGCACGGGAGAAGCGCAGCGGGTTGTAAACGCCAAGCTGATGAAACCTGAGTGAGGTGTTAAATGTTCAAACAGTAAAACACATTTTAGCTCTTGATTTTCTTCTGATTCACTCTGGAAAGCACGTCAGAGGTGTGTCCCAGTTCCTGAGAGCAGACGGCTGGGCGGGAGGAGGGGGAAGCACGGCTCTCATGCAGGTGAGGGCTTGAACGCCATCGGTGACGGCAGCAGAAATCCCTGGGATGGGGGGATGGGAACTTCTGGAATCAGCTCCTTGGGAGGCTGCTGCTGCTGGGCTGCTCGTACAGCCACAGGGGTTGTGAGGATCACAGAGCAACAGCTGTGTGCAAGCAGCACAGGAACACGGGTCATCCTCATCGAATTTCGGAGCAATCACCTCGCAGGGATGAAGGGGGCAGTTCACAACGCTCTAAGAATCGTGAAAGAAAATTGCTTTCAGGCTTTGCAACAGTTTCAGAAAGGTGAAAATGAATCTGTGCCTTGCCCCAGCCCGGTGCTATAAACTGACACCTTTAACAATGTGGTTTTACTTCTGGTTCTGTAGCAGCTGAGGCCCCTCCGCCTCTCCCTGGCGTGATGTCTGTGCTCAGGTCCATGTGGGAGAGCATTTGCCACCTCAGCAAATGAGGCAGCTCTGCTGGGATTGCTGGCAGGGGAGGGAGCCTTGTGCTTTTACAGGGGCTGTAAATTTGATGATGGCCTTGGCCAGGAGTGAGAAAAGGATCCCTGCCTTGTTTCCAGTGACAGGGTTCACTTTGTGGGCAGTGACCCTCCTTCCACCCTCAGCACATGCCCCTGTGTGCTTGGGGTCTGACCAAAACCAGCCCCCAACCCCAGGGTGAGTCTGTCCTGGGACACGAGGGAGTGGAAAAGGCTGAACTTCCACTGCTGAGTGGAGGACAAAGCACACAAGTAGAAAGATCCCTTTTGTTGTTACAGGTGTGTTTATTCTGGCCCCACATCAGGGCATCCCTGCAAAGCCCCCCATCCCTGGAAGTGTCCAAGGACAGGCTGGACAGGG
The DNA here is from genome assembly GCA_034509185.1 of Euphonia xanthogaster. Classification (NCBI taxonomy): domain Eukaryota; kingdom Metazoa; phylum Chordata; class Aves; order Passeriformes; family Fringillidae; genus Euphonia; species Euphonia xanthogaster. The sequence continues at coordinate 3,886,282 of JAYDZK010000070.1, read as the reverse complement.
CTTGGAGCAAACTGGAATAGTGGAAGGTGTCCCTGCCCATGGCAGGAGGTTACAGTGAGATGGTTTTCAGGCTCCTTCACACCCAAACCATCCTGTGGTTCTATGAAAACAATATTTTCTGTACTACCACTAAGACTTGGATCCTGGTAAGGTTCTGTGTGTGTCTGCTGGCAAAATGGCATTGCTACTACCTGAAAATCAAAGGAAACAATCCCAGAGTGACAAGAAACCGGGGAAAAACAGAGAGAGAGATGCAGAATTTGACCATAAAATAAAACTTTAATTCTTATAAAGCCCTAAATGAGACACAGGAAGGGCAAATATTTGTTCTGCTGCTGACCTTCTCAGGCAAATAGCACATCAGGCTCTGTGGGGCTGGAGGCATCATGCTGCTGGGGAAGTGAGAAATCACCAAAAGCCAGAGTGGGCTGTAGAGAACCAGCTGATTACTCAGGGGAGTGGAATTCCAGAGCAGTGAGAAGCCCTTACCTGGATGAATGTGTCCAAATAACAGATATATTTTTGCCATTACTTTTTGCTGCTGAAGAGAGAGGAGTTAATTTCCAGTGTATGTCTGGAGTTGAAATTCAAACATATTTTCAGCATACGTATAATTTTCTGCATGTAATTGGTCCTGCCACCTCAGCTAGAGAATATTTTTTAGAATTTTGAACTGAAAAATTATCTTAAAATTGTTGGTAGAATTTTCCATTCCATCACATTAAGAAGCTGGTTTTGGTGATGTCCGTGCCTTCAAGGGGACAGCACTGCTGTCACAACAGGGGAAGGTGCTCACCTGAGCTGGGCACATGGCACAGCCACAGAACCACAGAGTGGTTTGGGCTGGGATGGACTTTGGGGACCTTCTCATTCCACCCCCTGCCATGGTCAGAGGCACCTTCCACCAGACCAGGTTGCTCCAAACCCAGCCCAACCTGGCCTCGGACACTTCCAGGGACAGGAGATCCAACCAGCCACTTGTTTTCAGCTCCAAAAAGTGATTTTTTTTTGCTCCTACCACGAGTGTGTGCCTGGGGGGCTGACACCAGCCAGCAAAGCAGTGCTGGCTCTGCTCCCTGCCCAGCCTGGAGGTTAGGGCAGGTTTAAGATACAAAGGCAAAGGCTACCCAGGAGATGAGCTACCAAATTAACCCCTGGCTGATGGGTTAACAGGGAGTGGGGTGGGTGTGCTGCTCCTGGCTTCAGGTCTCTTCCTCACAGCCCTCCTCCTCCTCCTCCCGAGGGCACCCCTTCCCCGAGCCCGTGTCTCTGTTGGGGCAGCTGATCACCTCGGTAATGATGCCGTTTGTGACCAATCTTCCCGGATTAAAAATGAACTGTAGCTGCTGCAGCTTCCACCTTTGCCGCATAGCAACGAGAGCAGAAAGTCAATTAATTACCTCCTCGCTGGAATCCAGGGGCCCTTTCGTCCTCGGCTCAGCCGAGTGTGTAATGGAAAAGAGACGGAGGCAGGCTGCAGCTGGCCAGCTGGGAATTGCATGACAAAGTGAAAGATGAGCTCTGGCAAAAAGAGGAGAGGAAGGGTGCTGGGGGAAACCCTCATCCCATAGGTTCATTTAGAAAAAGTAAGATGCTACTGATTGCACAATTATTGACTTATTTCCCTGCTTTCAGCCCTGATGATGGTTCTGCAGACAGCCTGTGTTGTTGCAGGGCACCACCTGAGCTCCTGGAGACACGGGATGATCTGCTCTGACCCCCTCCCTGCTTCAGAACTGGGCTTCCAAGAAGTTTATTTGTGTAATAGTCCCATTTTGGCTGCTGTTTCTTTGGGGATTGGTCCCTTTAGGGCTGTTGTAGCCTCTCACGTTGCCCCAGAGTTTCCAGCCAGCAGCTGTTTAGAGCTGGTTTTGAATGTGGCCGTTTCACTGTTCTTCCTGGGGGCTTTCTGTGGAGAAGGTTAATGGGAAAATCATTCTAAAGATTGAATTTCCTTGGAAAGATTGGATTGATGGGCAAAAACAAACTGAGAAGCCACGGGTGGGGATCTGAACAGATACTGGGTGTGACTCAGCAGGAGGACATGCTCCTTTTAGCAGCTTTTCCAGAGACAGGGTCCTGTAAGGTCACCTTCAGTCCTCCCAGACAGGACCCTGTGACCAGTGCTCTGTTCCGAGGGAAACTGGAAAAGTGAAAGAAGATGAGGACTATTTGAATGTCCCTTTATCAGATCTGACAGCTTCAGAGCCCTCGGTAATTATCTGTTAATGAGAGCAGATAAATGTTACCTCTGGCCCCCCAGGTTCAGCTGTGTCACCCAGGTCACCTCGCAGGGGCTGGCAGAGGGGACACCAGGACTGAGACTTCCTGGGGAAGGACAGAAGGGGCAGTGGGAGGGAGGAGCATGAGCTGGGCTGTGCAGGAGCCTCCAGCAGAGCTAGGGGCTGAGCCACGGGGTGAGGAGGGGTCTCTGTGCAGGGCTCTGCTGCAGTGACAGCCTGAGAGGTGACAGAAGGAATGTCAGGGAGAAATTTGACATCAGGTGCCAGGAAGGATCAAACCTAGAGAGACCAAGGAATGTGAGACCCTCTAGTTTAACTTTCCCTCTGGGCATTTCTGTCCCATTGTCAGTTGGGATGTGAGCTGGACCAGGCTCCAGTGATTTATCTACAGTGACAGAGCTACAGCAACTGAACGGGAACAAGGAAGTTTAATCTCTGCCTTCCTGCACAAGTTGGAAATTTGGAATCCCAGGCTGCCCTTTCCCCACCAGGGGTTTGTGCTGCATACAGAAGTTTTTGGCAAAACCAAGTGTCCAGCTTGAGCAGCCAAAGACCTTCGATGTGGCAGGAAGGATGCCAGCTCCTCCTGGGAAAACCGAGAGGCTGCTGTGCCCAGCTTGGTGAGTTCAATGACATTTGCAAGCCTTAGGAAACAAATCTTGAGGATTTTCTACCTGAGGCACCACCAAATGTTTATTTTATAGCTAGTCCTAAGGTGAGGTGTTCCAGTATGGGAAGAGAGTTCTGAATCACAGTCCTGCTGAGGGACAGCACTGCCCTCTCCTTTCCCAGCCTTGCAGTCCTGTCTCACTCAACTTTCTAACGTGGAGAAGAAGTAACTTCAAGCCTCATTATTAATTTACCTCATCTGCAGTTTACATGCATGCAAGGGGAGGTAATCACAGAGCTGCCTTCCCTGCTGTTCTCTTCCTGAGGTTTTATACTCTCCAAATTTCTTTTTGTCATAAATCAAATTAACTCAATTGCTTAAGAAGTACTGTTCTATTAAAAGCAAGTAGTGCTGTGATGCCACAAGTTTATTATGAGAATGATGTTTTTAATAGTAATACTTCGGGATTACAGGCTGCTAAGTTCAGAGTTTCAAAGTTTAAAGACTGCTTAACACTCCCCTGTGGAATAAATATTCTGGTGTGCATTTACAGACACCTACAACATGGTACAAATGGATGAAAAGCTATAAATGAGGTTAAAGTATTGGTTATGTTACTTGCTGAAGATCCTTGGATCCCCACACAAAGCTGGAGAGGTGCCTGAAGTCCTGGTGGTCCTGGGTGGGTTTGGGAAGCTCCTGAGCCACAAAGAGTGAGCCCAGCTGGGGCTTTCATGGACTCTTTCATGGGATGCAGTGATGCACTTCATCAACAGCTTGTCCCCTTTCTTAGGAGCTGTCCCAGGAACAAAGTGGTGTGGGGGAGCAGCAAAGCAGCACAGCAAGGCTCCCCAGGGTTTGAGCTTCCTTCCTGCTGGAAAAGCAGCAGCAGGGGAGGGCAAAGCCCCTCCCTAACCTGCAGGGTGTCCCAAAGGGATGCACCACACTGGGCTGGGCTCCTGGAGCGCTCAGTGCAGGGTGGTGCTGGTACCACGAGCACCTCTGAGCCCCAGGCAAGCACCCTGAGCTGCTGCCCTCAGCTCTCTGCAAGGATGGAGGCACTGGGCAGGAATGCTGCTTTGATGCCCAGAAAGAACTTATTTGCAAATATATTTTAATCTCATTTTCCTTCCTCTCTTAAGTCAAAGGCTTAAGCTAAATTCATGGAAAGGCACAGAATCTGTCCTTGCAATGCCCATGAAGCAGAGACCCTCAGGCTCCTGGCAGAGCAGAGCCTGGGTGAGAACCACCCTGCCTGCACCTTGCCTAGTCCTGGGCCCATTTCTGCCTCTTGTGGGGCAGAGCATCCCACCAGGGAGTGACCAAAACCCCCACAGGAGGTTTGCTGCAGGGGTAACAGGTGGAATTTCCATTTTGCTGAAATATTTGCTGTGTGTCAGTGTGAGCTGCACAGCTGGGCACTGTGCTGCTGTGTCACCAAAAATACATCCTCTGCTGCAGCTGTGGTTTCCAGCTCATGGCCTGTTCCCTCCTTATTGTCTCCTGGCAAGGGATAATTTCAATCCTGCCCTAGCACCTGTTCTGTTTCTGTACATCATCCCAGATGAAAGAAGGAAGACTCCTCTGCAAAGCTCTGGTCTTCTGCCTGTGGGGTTGAGGTTGAGACCCCAGGGCTGGCTGGACTCCTCTGGTGCCTCTGGACAAGGAACTCTCTGCTTGCTTGCTCATGAGGACAATAAATGTTATCCTGTCCCACCTTTGCTAATCTGAAGTGCTGACAGGAAAACTTTTCAGGTCAGAGTATGTGAGAAATTCTGTAGAAATGCTACATTTAGGCTGTAATTACTGAGTGCTGTCCCCATGGCTGGCTCTGGAGTCAGCACTGCCTGCAGTGTGAGGTCTCCAGGGTTATGATGGGCACCCCTGCAGCAGCAGCAGGTAAAGACACTGTGATGAGCTGACCTCTCTTAGCCACGTGAGAAACAGGCAGGTTCTCCATGGCTTGTGTGGGGCACAGGTAACTGCATTTCCCTGCTAGTGCAGGGCCAGCAGGGCTGGTTCTGTGCCAGGTGCCCCTGTGGCTGCAGACAGCCAGGCACTCCCACCCTCCCTGTGCTGCAGAGAGGTTCCCCAGCACTGTGCACTGCACTGCTCACACTGGCACTGTGGGATGAAAGGGAATGATCTGTGTGGAGCCTTCCTGCAAAAAGAGGGGGTTTTACTTTTTCTCTTCTTCTCCTTTATTTTTTTTTTTTTTGTGTTTCTTTGCTAGAAGCAGGGCTCTGCAGGGCAGAGCAGAGGCAGCCAAGGCGAGTGCAGCACCCAGTCCTTGCCCACAAGCAGCAGAGTCCCCTCAGCTGGCAGTGGGCATGCAGGGCACACAGGCAGCAGCACGAGGTGAGGGTTTGTGTCTCCTCCTCTCCAGCAGCCTGGGAAGTGTTGCTGTGGGCTGAGCTCCCCTTTGGGTCAAGCTGTGATGTACCTCACTTTCCCTTTGGCTTTCCTTAGGACACAGCAGCAGCTTCATGTGGTATTTTCTGGGCTCAGGTTTTGACTGTATCCTTTACATGGAGTTTATTTTTGGTCTGTAGGGAAAACCAAACAGATTAATGGATGATATCTGCACACAGAGGCTGCACATCCAAATCCTGGTGCTGGAAACAGCACCCTCCACATGTGAGGCTCCACAAATTGATGTGGGAGTCATGTTCAGAGACCCAGCTGCAATTTTGCCAGTAACTCCAGCCCCTGGCTTAGGTGAACCTGGTTTCTGTCACTCCAAAACACTGAGAGAGGTCCTGTTAGAGGAAGATACACAAACCTGTGCCTGCTGCCTTGCCTTGGCTGAGCTGTCAGGAATCTCTCAAAGCAGGATTTGGGATTTCCCAAATTGTTCCTCTTGGCTTTTGGATAGAGCTGGAAGATGTTTGCAGGAGATGTGAGTGACTGTGTGTTGCTGACCTGCTTTTATCAGAAATGGACACAAAAAGGAGAAGGCACATGGGCAGATGGGGGATGGAGCAGGCTGAGACTGAGCCCTCCTGACAAGAAACACCCCAAGGCAAGCTGGCTGCTGGCAGGGCCTCTGCATGAGAGGCCCTTCCCACAGCACACACAGATTAAACACAATTAAGAGAAAACAGCACTAAAAGAATAAGAAAAAATAGAGATTATATAAAAAGTCTCCAGCACTGGGGCATCATCTGACCACAGGGAGAACTTTCCTGTACAGACCAGTAGCTGTTACAGCCTCTACAACTGCAGCAGAAGAGATTTTTATTTGAAAGTTGATATTAAAAAGCTTGGCATCTATGAAGTGTGCACCTTCCTTTCCAAGTCCATTGTCATTTCCTGTGAAATACAAGAGTGTGTACATATATGAATATTTCATTTGACAGTGATGAAGCTTTATATATTAAGTCAATGAAAATGCTGTTAGGCTCGTGGGAACAATACTACAGAGTAGTGAGTTGGGAATTCGATACCCAGTGGCTACCACTTAATTTTGATGTGAAGCATAAAGACAAACAATGGGTTACATTTAATTCCAACCTATGGAAAGTGTCTTTGGGAAGGTGTTGTCCTCAAACTGCAAATTAATTTTTAGTTTATAGGTGATGATGGTTTATCAAGGCTCTTCCCTCTGGGAAATGGAAATCACAGCAATTCATGTACAAATTTTATCCCAAATTACAGATCAAAATTATTTATTTTGCAAATAGTGAGGTTAAAGCAGGAAACCTCTTTTATTTTTTTTTACGTATGGTAAAATTTTCTTATTGTAATACACATTAATCTAAAATGATGATATTCCCAGTCCTTAATATGTGCTTTTTTTTTTTTTAATGAGTCTGTAATTTAGGCAGCCATTTTGTGTGTTCAGTAAAAAAAAAATGAACTAAAGAGGGGACATCCACTGCGGGCTATCTCCTGGAGACTCTGCCTTTGGATTTCACTCTGTCATGGTTCTTTCACTGCAGAGTATCTGCCAGCGTGGCTGCAGCTGTCTTTGTCCTGAACACCGGGCTGCGGATCAGCCACAACAGCCAGAGCACGATCCCAGCAGCAGCTTGTGTGATTCTACATCCCGAGTTTTCACTTCGTGCTTTTTGCTGCTGCTGAGCTCTAAACATACTCAAGAGGGAGAACCCAAGGTTTGGGACATTTAGGGCTGGTGACATTCAAGGCTTGGGATTTTCAAGGCTTGGGACATTCCAGCAGCCCAGAGCCTCCCCTCTCCCCTCCCCTCCCAAGCCCTCTCACCGTGCACCACGTCCGGACATCGACGCCTTTTCCTTCCCCAGCCGAAATTCCCAGAGCTATTAACTGGGTCACGGGAGCTGGTCCCAGTCCAGCAGTTTATCTAATTGCCTTTTTATAGAATATCACACAACTCTTCATTATCCTGTCAGAGCTGCCCGGCACGGTGGCGGCGGGGGGATGAGGAGGCAGGGCTGGGATGAAGGGCACTGCTGTGCAGCCTCTCCTGTGCATTGCTGGGGCTGCGGGGCTGCCGTCGGCCCGGCCAGGAACACCGGAGCTGCTTTTGGCAACGGCTGCGGGAAGGTGGAACGGCTTCCATGTCCTGGGATCGCCTCCCCAGGTGCTGATGTACCTGTGCAGAGGGGTGGCTGTGCTCCAGCAATGCCTGGGCTGACCTGTAAGGGTTCTGTTCTTCGGGCAGAGGTGACCGTGGAATTTTCTTGGCTGTTTGGGCAGAAGGTGACCCTCAGCCTTCCTGTCTCTGCAGCTGGCAGCTGTGCTGGAAGTGCCCTGCAGCAGGTTAGAGGGGTGTGGGGAAAGACCGTGGCATAGGCCAGGAGTCTGAGCAGGAATCAGGGGGTTTGGACAGCTGCTCTTTTCCTGAGTGTTACAGGGCAGGATGAAGGTGAGCATCCAGGATTTGCACACTCCCTTTTTCCTATGGTCACAATTTGCAGTCTAGTGTGTTTGTAGCAGCTCACAGCCCCCCAAAGCCCATGAGAATCAAATCCTTTGCAGCTGGGAGCCTGACTGAGCAGCGAACTTGGAGTGACAGCCATCCTGCTCCCAAATATCTGCACCTCCGTGCAACTGGCACCGCTCTGTGCTGCCCAGCAGCCTGGACAAGGGCAGGTGGTGAGGGATTTAGAAAGAAAACACCCAGGACTGGCCTTCCTGGCTTGCTTTAAATGATTTTTGAGCGCAAATTGCTCTTTTCCCTCAGTGTAATAATCAGAAGACCCAGCCACGAGCCTCACAAGCCTGGTCTGCAGAGATAAGGAGGAGTTGCTCGTCTGGCTTGGATGTGCCTGGGGAGCACGGTGGGGTCTGGAGGAGCTGCTCCCGGCAGGAGCAGGGCTGCACACCCCTAGGGCTGCTCGGGGGGGGTACAGGAGACCCTCAGCCCGCGCCGGGGAGCGGCTCGGGGAAGGCAGAGAGTGCCAGAGCCTCCCGGCTCCGGCGCTGGCTGCGGCTCCTTCGCGGGCTCGCTCTCGCCTTTCAGCTTCGGCTGAAACGATTTGCAGCTCAAACGCCCCCCTGAGAGCCGCTAACCTTTGGATAAGGTTTGGCACCATTATCTTGCTTGGGTTAATTGGGAGTTAGGGAGAGCCCAGGAGTGACGCGGCTGCTTCCATCCGTCCGTCGGTCTGTCCGTCCATCCACCAGCCCCTCCAGCCTTCCCAGGAGCACTGCGGGCAGCGATGGGGAGAGAAGCAGAGGTAAAGCCCCGACCCTCCTCTCCATCTCTTCGGGTTTTCCTGTCTTCCTCTCCCTCTTTCTGTATCCTGTAACCCTTCCCCGCCCCCCCTCCCCCGCTCCTATTTTTGTGCTTTCTACCCGATTCCAGACGCCGGTAGTAGTTCGGGGTGGGGGGGAGAGGGGAGAAAGTATTTTTATTTTTCCAGCCGCTGCTACAGAAAATCTTCTCTCTCTCCTGGAAACGGGGCAGGAGTGAGCCGGCATCCCGGAGGCAGAGGGACCCCGGGTGGGTGTTCCCAGCCGGGCAGGGGGTGCGGGGGCGGTTCCGAGGTGGAGAGGGGAGGAGGGTGCGGGCTCAGCTCCCGGCGGTAACACCGGGAGGGGGGGGCAGAGCGGCACCCCCGCTCCTGTACCCCTCGGAGCCCCCGACCCTGACCTTCTCAGCATCCTCAGCATCCCCCACAGTTCCTCACTGACCTCGGGGTCCGGCGAGGCTCAGCATGCCCCGGCGCTCTGCGGGCTCTCAGCTTGAGGGGTCCCCCGGGCAAGGAGCGGGCACAGCCCCGCGCAGCACTGGGAAAAGGGACCCCCCATCCCAGGGCATCCCCGGCCGGAGGAACGGCCCGAGCAGGACCCGAGGAGGGTTCCAGGGCCCTCGCTAGGCAGCCCTGCCCCGGGGCATTCTCTCCGCACCGGCCCCGAGATCCTGAACTTATTTTCAAGCTCGCTGTGGATTTTCTTTTTAAATTTTCTTCCTTTCCTTGGTTGGAGTTTTTGTTTTATTGGTTGTTTTGGAGGGATTTTACTAGGTTTTGTTTTTTTTTGGGTTTGTGTTGGGGTTTTGGTTTGGTTTAGGGTTTTTTTTTTTGTTTGTTTGTTTGTTTGTTTTTCTTGTTTGATTGGTTTTCTGTCGGTTTGTTTTGTTGTTTGTTTGTTTTATTTTTGTTGTTGTTGTTGTTGTTCCCTTTTTGTTTGTCGTTCATGGTTTTTTAAAATACTATTATTTATTTTGGTTAGGATTTTTTTTTTCTGTATGAGATGTGTCCCGAGCCCAACACATCCATGACATTCTGGATGCTCAACGAGGAGCCAAAAGCTCATTTCCTCCACCCTTGGTGTGATCATAGAAAGGCTTGGGTTGGAAGGGACCTTAAAGGTCAGCTGGGGGGCTCCCAGAGGAACCCCCTCCACTCCCTGGCATCGAGGGCTGCTGGCCGGGGGATGCGGGGTGATGCCCGGTGGGACTATTTTGGGTCTCCCAGCCGAGGTTCGGGGGTGCCGAGTCAGGGGCACGGATGCGCCAGGGCTATTTGAGGAGATAATCACGCACCAGACAGAGGTTTGGATGAATTTTCGTTCCTTCTTCCCTGATGCCCCCTGCAGCCTCCAGAAACAGAGCTCCTTCACGTCGCCTTTCTTTCATAACGAGCTCGTTTTAGGATGAATTAAAAAATAATGTCAATAAAAAAGAAAAATAAATCGTTGGATTAATCCCTCACGATGTCCGTGGTAGCACTGGTTTTCCCGGGCTGTGAAGAGGAGAAACGGCGGCCGAGGGCAGCGGTGACAGCCCGAGCTTTTCAATTTCGCCCGTTAAATCCCAGCCCGTCAAGACGCTGCTAAACCCGGGGCGAAGCCGTGTCCCGCTCGGCTTTCGCGACCTATCTGTGCACTCACATGTAATAATTCCCACGCAAAGCCAAGGATGCGCCACGCTCAGTCGCCCTCCTCCTCCTGCCATGAAAAAACCCCATTTTTGTGGGGCCGGTGGTAGAAGCAGCTCGTTCATCCCCGCGCCGGGAGCAGCGGCCGAGAGACCCCTTAAGGGTACAGCCCTCACCGGGGAGATTTTAGTTTTATTCTGGGTTTTTGCGCCCTTCAGCCTCTTTGCACCCGATTTGCTTTTAGATTGTGGCTGGGGAAAAAAATAAAAAGGTTTTTAAGGAGGTGATTTAAGGTTTTTCCTAGGAATTGGGGTTTTTTCCCCCATCTCTGCTCAGTACTGCATCCCACCTGCAACCGCAGCCTGGGCGCTCCGTCCCTACTCTCTCAACAACGATATTGGGAAATAATTTAGTGGTGGCTTTTCCTCCCATTTGTAGTAAAAAAACGTTCTTTTTTTGCCTTCCAAAACAGCAAAGGAAACAGAAATTCCTCCCTTCCCCCACCTTTCAAAGAACACACATACATATACATGTATAGATATATATAAATATAATTTTTTAAACAACGATTCAAAGGCTCTCCCGCCGCAGAGGGGACGTGCTTTCCCACACACCGCCCCCGAATGCCATCGCTCCCCCTGCCACTCTCCGCTTGCCTGTGCCACAGCACAGGACCGGGATTTCCCCTTGCCGTTGTAGGCTGTGTTGGCCGCTCACCTCGGAAAAATTTACAATAAATTAAAACTCGTAAGGCTTTTAACTTACAAACGAACATAAGCTCTTGGAAGCAAACTGAAAATATCGGTATTTTGTTTAAAGAAAGGAGAGCCTCCGTTTGGCTGGTGAGGACCGAGAGCTCTGCACGGAGCATCCCCCGGGTGCCGGTGCCCCCCGCGGCCGGGCGGTACCGCTGCGGTACCGATGCGGTGCCACCCGGCTGCGGGCCCCAAACGAGATCTGCGGCCCTTGTCCCGCCGGTTTTGGAGCTCACTGATGCCAGGAATCGTTAGAGAGAGAGCTGTGCCCTCGCTCCCTGGGCACGGGTGGCCACGCACCGCTGTGTCCCCTGGGCAGGGGCCGCTGCCCAGGCCGCCCCCCGCCTCCGAAGGGGCCGCGCGTTTTGGAGGACAGAGAAAAGAAAAAGAAGGGGGTGCGAGGAGGAAAATCCCGTTAAGAACCTGTCGAAAGCCGCCTGTCCGCCTCTTCAGCGGAGCTCTTTTGTTTCTCAGTGGGGAAGGGGCTGGCGGCCGGGAGCCTGCGGGCGGGTGCGGGGCAGGTGCGGGGCAGGGCGGGCAGCGCAAGGGATGCGGAGCCGGGAGGGG
>JAYDZK010000070.1:3833343-3864470 GCA_034509185.1 Euphonia xanthogaster | reverse complement strand
GACGCTCTTCCGATCTATCCTATCCTATCCTATCCTATCCTATCCTATCCTATCCTATCCTATCCTATCCTATCCTATCCTATCCTCATCTTAGCTCTTACCCAGCAGAGACACCTGAGTAGCCAAATATTTTAGGTCACCTTTCCCTGCAGATCTATGGACTCTTGCTTTGTGCTCTCCAGAGAAGTATTTGTTTTTAGCCTTATCTGGACTTTCCCTGCAATTCCAATTGCTCAGGACTGTGTGGTTCCACTTCAGTGACACTTTTATGATTATGGTTGTGGATATTGCCAGACAGGGAGATTAGGATTATCTTCCCCTGTAAAATAGCATATAAAATATAGTAAGAGAGAGGAAGAGAGGGTACTTCTCTGTGTGTAGAGACAATGGGCTGGACCTGTTGTCTCCTCTGGATGTGTCCTGTCCTGGTGAAGCTGCAAATGTGGCTTTGCTGGGATGGTCCTTCCTGGAGGGATCCAACAGCCATGGAAAGACCACGCAGCCCTTGACCTCTTATAGGGCTTGGGGAAGAGAAAGGCAGCTTCCCTCTCTTGGGAGGGAAGAAAATGTTTCCAAGAATAGGCAATGTCTGGAGGCTCTGAGCTGTGCAAGTCCAGCTGAATAAAATCCCTCTCTGTGGCCAGAGTTTGTTTCCCTCATGGTCTGGTCAGGTCCAGGCAGGAGGTGTGCACAGAAGGGGTGAAATTGCCCAAGATCTGCTCCTCACCTTTGAACTCAGGTCCAGCCAGAGGTTTTCCTGGCACAGATGTGTTCTCTGGAGGACTGGGAAACAGCAGCCAGGCACAGAGGAGCAGCAATGCTGGCAAACCCCAGCTCTGACATCAGCAGCTCTCCAGCTCCACCAGAATTGTTTAATTTTGTCCAGGAGTGTGTGAGTTCCGGGCAGGGGAATGAGCCAAGGTCAGTGCTGCTGTAAGGGGCATGGCTACCCTGCTGGCACCTGCAGGGACACGTGCCTGTGTGATGTGTGTGCCCTAAGTGCTCCCATACTCAGAAGTCCCTTCAGTGTGGCACTGCTGTGTCCTGCCATGGGCACGGGCAATGATGGGTGAGGGACAAGAGCTGCTGCAGGAGGGACTGGCTGTGGGCACACGGGACAGGGCAAGGGCAAAGCCTCGCCTCTTACACATGGGGAGGGCAGGAGGCCAACCCTGCTCACACCTGCCTGTCCCACTCATGTCACCATGGTGACAACTGCTCACCCTCTCCAGGGAGGGTCACAGGGCTCCACAGGCAGGGCCCTTTGCAGCTGCCCCAGGTGTCTGGTGATGTCTGATGTTGAATTTCTGATGAGGACCTGCCCTGCAGTGGGGTTCACCCATGGGCCATGTGTCCCTGTGGTTCCAGGGAATGTTTGCTCCTGTGCCAGGGAGCCACCAGTGTCAGGGCAATCACCCTGGGTACAGGTAGGGTGAACTGGGTTTCAGCTCCTCAAAAGCATCTAAACCCCAAATCCTTTCCCCACAGCAGAAATACATGAATTTACCAGGTTTTGGGTAAATTTCTTCTGTGTTACAGGAGCCAAACCTCTCAGCTCTCTTCCATTCCCTCTGTCTGCCAGTCCCAAAGTGCTCTGTCACTGGGGTGATGGCAGAGCCCCCCAGTAATCTCCACCAGACTGGGTGGGTGCTGCCCAGACGAGGGTCAGGAGCTGTCCCTGTGTCCCAGAGCTGTGCCTGGCTGGCAGGCAGCCAGTGCTGCAGCCAAGGACTTGTCTGTGCTCTCACTCCTGTGCCCTTCACCTTTGCAGACGGAGGAACATCTGCGTGCTCTGCTTCCTGAGGACACCCGGAGCCAGCAGCTGAATTCCTGCCCCAGCTGCAAGGAGAGGAGATTACTTTGGCTGGCTTATGTTCGTGGCCTGGATGGAGCCCTCCTCCACTGCCCTGGGCAAGACAAAAGGTAATGCTGCAGGGTGGCATGGTGGCACTGAGCCCTGGGCATGGTGAGGGCACAGAGAGGGCTTCCCCATGGTCTCCCACAAGTGTTGGGCTGCAGAGCCTTCCTGGTGGGCTCCAGCCAGGCTCAGCCTGGCCAGAAAGGGCTGCAGGAGCCTGGCTCCTATGGGACACACACAGCTTTGCCCACCTTTGCACATCTGGCCCTGAGTGACACCCAGCCCCGGAGGGTCAGTGATCCTCACAGAGGGGGTAGGATGGATAAAACTGACCCAACATCACATTGTCCATCACTAGCTGTCATCAGATTAGGTGTTTTATGCATTTTAGCTGTTAAAATTTTCCTTACAGGATCCTCATGCTTTCTCTTCTTTAGATAGAAAGTGTGTTTTTAATTAAAGATGCCTTTTTCCATGGAAATGAAAATCAAGTAGATTTTGTTGACAACACTGAGGTTTTCATTAAAGAAACAAAAGCAGAAGGCACTGACTAGAAAATGTGAGTTAACTGATGGAATTATTCTGAAATTTGACCATTTCAATGCAAGTGGAGGCAAAGCTGGAGAAAAGAAAAACAAGGGGTCTTCTTAAAGGATGTCAATGCTGATAGCTTCAGAATAGGCTGAGCAAAAAATCAGTTTTTGACCCAAAAGAAGGTAATATTTCAAGCAAAATTCTGCTCCCCCTCCCTCATTACCCATGGCACCAAGCACATCAGCTGTTCCTGATGATCTCCCCCTGGCAGCTGCTGTCTGGGTGAGGGACCTATCCCACGGTGGCCAGCCCTTCTGCTTCCCACAGGGAATGCTGCCACAGCCTGGCTTTTACCTCCTTGCACCCAGCACTGAAATTGCTCCAGAAGCTGCTTTCCTGCTGCTGCAGCTGCACGCAGGGAGATTTTAATAGGAAACTACAATGGAAGCAAAAAGTGACTGCTTTAATTTTAATGGAGAGAGAGAAGACATCAGCCCTTCTCCAGGTCTCCTTTTGCTCAGAACTCAGTCTCTGGTCTCTCAAATCACCAGGCTCCCCATGTGTTTATGTTTGCACTTAGCAGTGCTGCAAAGCACCAGCCTGGCTGCCCTCCTGGCTGCAGCCCTCCAGGGTCCCCAGGACACTGTAAAAAGCAGCTTCTTCAGGGTTTGACCTGAACCAAATGCCAGTTTTGACCTTCCTCCAAACCACTGGACAGAGGACGAATGTCCAGCTGACTTGTAAAAAATTATTCAGAACACCTGAGCTGCCTGCCAGGCTGCAATTTGCTTCTACACACCACCTGCACCTCTTCCTTCCCACCCAAAGCTCTCCCTCCCACCTAAATTCTCACTCCTTGGGTACAGCTAGCAGGTGTTTCTTCATCTTTTGCAGCTGGTCACCTTTTCCTGCTCTCTTTAAAGGGCTGCAGTGAGGCCCCAGCAGTGGCATGATCACTCTGAGGAGCTGGGAGTGGTTGTGTTCAGGGGCTAAATGAACTGCTGCAGGAAGCAACGCTCTTCCCCTCTGGGTTTTAGGAAGGAACTTTGGGCTCCTGGCCTAGCAGGGCAGGCAGGGTGGGCTGGTGCAGAGATGGGGAGTGTGGGGAATGAGAGGTCGCTGTGCTCGGTGTTTGTGGACTGCTGCCCGTGCTTCAGGACTCAGCCTCTGGGAGATGAGCTCCCAGGTATGTTTGATGACTTGTTTTCATAGAATTATTTTTTTGCAAAGTGCTTCAAGCTTTAGCCACCTGCTGTTTTCTTTAAGTTCTGCATGTAGCTTTTCTCTAAAATTTCCAGGATTGGTTGTCTCCAGCTTGCCCTGAGCTAGGGTTGCTTGGCTGGGTTCCTGCTCTGTTTTGTAGTGTCCCTGGGGTGTAGGGAACAGGATCTTCAGGAGAAAATTGGACAAGCCAGTAAGTCTCCAGAGACTGGCTAAGAAAGCTTCCTGAAATGCAGAAGTTCTTTAAAGTCTTTCCTAACCTCTTCCTGGACTTGCTGTAGTGTCTTAATGGGGATGAAAGTGGAGTTCAGCACTAGCTTGCAGCTATCTCTTAGATCTGTAGCAGGGGAAAACTTGAGCCTTTTTTTCTCTCCCCAGTAACAGCATGTGTTTGCAGGAATCCTCCTTCCCACCTCCCTCCCTGCTCCTCTCTGAGCTGAAACTGGGGCATCTCCCCCTTAAGCTGAGAGCAGCCCCTGTGCTGGGTGAAACCTGTGGGTGCCCTTCCCTCACCCCTGCCCCTCCGAACTCTGAGCTTCCTCCACGTCACCTGCTGTCCCAGCCACAGCCCTGCCAGGCCCCTCCAGGCTGGCAGCCAGCCCTTCCCAGAGCAGGAGGGGACGAGGGACTCGCTCGGAGGGGTTTGCAATGTAGGTTAGGCAGGGGAGGCTGCCGAGAGCGGTGACATCGGGGAGGGGGCGGGAGCAGCCCGCAGATGACGAGGCTGTGAGGTTGTGTCTCCGTGCAAGGTACGCCTTGCATTAGTAATGTGTTTGTAGCAATAACGCGGGGCTGGCATGGGAATGTGGGTCACCACTGCCAGAACTGTGCGAGGAACAGGGAGCTGCTCGTGCTGTGCTGGGAAGCAAACGTATGTTACTGAGGGATGTGTGGTGGGGGGAGGTCAAGCTGCAGAAACTGCTCCAACTTGGAAGTAGCAGCTTTCTGTTGTGTGAGCGAGTGCCTCCTGACTGGGGGGTGCCTGTGGCTGGGGTGAAATGGTGTTTGGGGAGTGGGGTGCAGGGGTCTGTGTTCCTGATGTGTAATAGTCCCGTGATATTGGGGAACTCCTAGACTTGCTTGCCAGTGCTCTCTGTGGCCCTGGCCGTGCCTGGAGCACCCGTGCTGCACCAGCAGGCACGAGGAGGGATGCAGCCGGGCACGGATAACCAAGGATTCCAGCGTATCTTCGTGACCTATTTCTGGTTCTGTTGCTCAGTGTGTGCGCTCAGGAAATCTTTCTGCTTTAGGGGGTAGGGTTGGTTAGTGATAAGGAAAAGCCTGCTTGACTGTTTGTGAGATTTAAGCCACAAACTAACCTGGTTTTGAAGGTGGACTTGGGCTGGGGAAGGTGGCTCTGAACCTGAATAGGAAGTGATGGGGTGGGGATATACACATCCTACAAATGGGTATGGTACTTCAGTGCCAGAGACTTTAACCTCAGAGCAAGTCCCTTTAATGAAAAAGCTGTGCTGGAAAAGGCTGCCCTTGGTCAGCAGGGACTTGTTGAGCGGCTTCACTTCCAGCAAAGAGGCAGTGGAGCAGAACAGGGCTGGTGGAGGGAGGCATGGATGGGCTGCCAGGCTGGAAGGGGCTCCTGCCTAGCTGCAGGTTGCTAAAACAGGCTTGTCCAAGCCCCTTGGAGCAAGTCAGGAACTTGTCCTGCATCCTGTAAAGACATCTACATGCCCTGGATGTGTTTCCATGGCTTGCCCATGTGCTCTCCAAGATGCCCAAGCTGTGATATCTCCATCTGTGCCTGAGTCATTATTTCCCCTGAATCTGGCATCAGAGCAGAGACAGCAAGGTGGCCCTGAGGCCAAGCCAGAGCTTGTGAGCCTTCAGCTTTGGAGGAAATGGGCTGTATCACCTGATGGAGCTGTGGGCAGCGAGCAGGAGTGAGGTGTTAGGTTGGGTTGCTCTGGCCAGAGACTCCTGAGCAGGGGGGGAAACTTCACTTCTCTCCCTACTGCTGCCATGTACAGCTTGGGGCTTGTCCACACACACCTGTGTGCCCTGTGCCAGCCTCCTCCCAGGAATGGATCCTCCAGGGAGTGCTGTCTGCTCAGAGACAGCAGCAGTGATGTCCATCTGCTGTGGCCATGAATCTGCCCAGCCTGTCCAGCAGCCTGTGAGGCAGACACAGCCCTGAGGAAGCTGTTGGATGACCTTCAGCAGACCTGGGAGAGCCAGGCTGTCAGGGAAAGGACCATGCCCAGTGGGAGGAGATGGGGCTTGATCTGTCTGGGTGCTGCCTGCATGCTGTCCCTGCTGGTGGCTGCCAGCTGGGACAGGATCGTGGACTTGCTGCAGGCCAAACTATGGACAAGGTCAGGGGCTCAGACCAGACTGATATTGTAAGTTCTCCCTCTGCATGGTTTGTGGGCTTTGCTTTAAATTCCTGCTTTGCCTTTCTTATCCATTCAGAAACTCTGAACTCACAGCTTAGTTTTTTGGCTGCTCATCAGAGCTGCCCCCAAATCCCAGATCTGCTGGTGGGGCCAGTTCAGGGGCTCTCAGGAGCTCCTGGCAGATCCAAAGATCCATGCAGGAAGAGTTCTGTTATGGACTTGTTTGCCTCAAAACTCATTGTCCTACGAAATCCTTGCCCAGGGAGACGGGCTCTGGCAGCTGGTGCTGCCCATTCCTTGGTCTGTAAAAGAGCTATTCCAGGATGACAGCTTGTTTGTGTCTATAAAGCCCCTTCTTTTTAGATGGAGAAAGAAACACATATTTCTGTGAATGTTTTGATTCTGTCTTTCCCTTCAGTGGCAGAACTGAGGAGTAAAACTGAGTCTCGAAATACTTTTGCTATCTACTCCTAAGCAAAACAAGGAACTCCTCTGCACAGGCTGCACTCCTTGGGCTTCCCTCTGGCTCAGCCTGTGCAGTGGGGAGCAGGCTCAGGGCATCCTCTCTGTGAAGGGAGAGGTGATGATGATGATGAGTGGTGTCAACTGCCTGCCCAGCTGAGCAGCAGGGATGCTCCATGGTGGGAATCCCAGCTTCTGGCACTGGCTATGTGTCCTTGGGCAAGTCACTGATGTGATGTGTGTGTGCTGCCTTACCTCCTGCAGGGTCTGAAAGGTTTCATTCACATCCCTAATTACTCACAGAGTCCTGAATGGAAGGGACAGTGGATGTGCCAAGTGTGTGACGTATCCCAGTACAACCTCGTCCTTGTAAGCACTCTCCTTGTCCCCCTGGGGACACAGGGGTGGCTCAGAAAGGCTTGACAGTGGTGTTTCAGCCTGAGTCTCCTTGGCCACCAGAGAGGCTGTCTGTTTTGTGGCACTCATCCCTGTCCTGTGAGCTATTGAGGGCTCCTGGTGAGGCTGGGAGGGATGATGTCCTGGTTCCTATAATTTCCTGGTTATTTTGGTATGTGAGTGGAAGGGGGAGGAGGGTGGCTGTGGAGAGAAGAGCAAGGTCAGTGAAGAACAAATGTGCCTCTGTGCACTTGTGATCACGCTGCCAGCTAATCGGCTTCGGTGCTCCAACTTTGCTCACAGAACTCATCAAGCACGGCCGGGAGAGGATAGAACAAACCATCAAGGCCTCTGGCTCCAGGCTCTGCTCATAGTGAGTATGAACCCCTCCCAGTGGGATGGGAGCCCTTTAACAGCCCAGCTGATAACCCCTGTGCTGGTTGGGTGGTGGATGGAGCTGGCTGGCACCGGGCAGATGTGGGCAGTCCCTGACACAGCTGCCAGCATCCGCTGCTGCCTGGCAGCTCCTGCCATGCCCAGCCTGCCTGTGCAGGAGGGGTTTCTTTGGGATGGCTGGGGGTCTGTGCCCGGTGGTGTGTGGGGGCAGAGAGTGGGAGCACCCACAGGTGAGATGTGGGGAGGCTGGTGGGGGTCTTTGGACCCCCTTTTTGGGAGGGGTGGGGCAGAGGGTGGCTGTGGGGATGAGAGCCTTCAGAGCCTTGATGTAGTGTTGTGGGGCTGAGGATGGGGGGCAGTTTAAGCTCTCTGGGGCAGAGGAGAAGGGAGCAGAGCTGTTTTGTTCACATTATCTTATTAATTCTGGCTTTTGTGAAGAGCATAGAGGAACCCCTAAAAGCAAAGGGAGGAATCCCTGAGGCAAGGCTCAGCCATCCCCAGTGATGCTCAGGCAGGGTGGATCTGAACCAACAAGTGTTCAAGTCTGGCTTCTCCAGCCCCAGCAAAAGCTGCACCAGGCAGACAAGAGCTCTTTAATGCCTCTGCTCACCAAGCCTGCCCTGGCTGCCGTGGCAGCTCCTCTTCCCTGCAATGTCAACATCCCTGACCTGCCCTGGGGAGTGACCTCTGGCTGGTGCCAGCCCCACGGACTGTGGTGCCTGGACCTAGTTGGACTCTCCTGGCTGCCCTGTGGGGATACTCACTGGGCTGCAGCATCCCTGTGCAGTGAGGAGGGGGCTGCATGTGCCTGGAGAGGGGTCTGGCCATGGCCAGGAGAGCTGTGACTTCACCTGGCCTGGTGCTGTGTTGCTGCTGGGGCTGTGCTGGCCCTCATGTGCTTGTGCAGCTTCTGTCATTGCAAGTCAGGGGCCAATATTACATAAGCTTGTTCACTGAGGAGCCCTGCTTCCCTAACCTCCTGCCAGCACACACCCACACTCTGGGGGAGGCAGGGAATGGTATCCCATCCTTTGGGGGTAGCAGTGCTGGGGAGCTCAGCTGAGCCCTCCTATGATGGGAGAGGTGCACACACTGGGGCTTGCACTAATCCCTGGCAAGTTAATTGTGTGAAGCTGTTTCTCTCTTGGATTTTGTACCCAACACTGACTTCCTCTTCTTTTCCCAAGTGCTGAGCGAGTTGTTTTTTTAATGGATCGTTCCCGGAGCCCAGACAAAAGCACCCAGGTGAGATCATGGCTCTGAACAAACAAATCCTCACTTTTGGGACAAAGGGGGATGGTGCCTTTAGATGAAAATCAAGGAGAGAGCCTGTGGTAGCCTGCTGAGACTCTTGCTGCTGCCCTGTCCTGTGGGTGTTGCTGGGTGGGGAAAAACAGCAGGGAGGCCCTTTTGGACAAGGCATGATGTTCCCAGAGTCTGGGGACAGTAAGATTCCTAGGGAACAGGAGGAAGAGCACGCGTGTGTGTATGTATGCCCTTGTCTTTGGGAAGAGAGAGGCTGCAGCTCTGTGGTGCTGTGTGTGCAAAAGGCCATTTCAAGAGACCTTAAATGTTTGCTGAAGTATCCACTGGGTGTTTACCAATGGGTTGCTGTGCTGAGGAAGGGAAAACCCAACCTGCAGCATAGTCCTTGTGACTAAAATTCTTGTTGTTATCTTCTCTAGCCTTCAACACCAACTGACAACATCAACCTCGGACCTTCTGCTAACCCCAAGTAAGCTCCCTGCAAAGCCAGGTAGAGTGTGGGGTGTGAAGAGATTTGGTAGGGGGATGCAGCTGGTCCCTGTGCGTCACAGGGTGGTGTCTGCAGGAGTCTGGACAGTTACATTTCTCAGCCTTTAACACCACATGTGCCACCAATGCACCAGCTCCCAAGACTAAGCTGTAGCTGGTACTCATTATATCATCCTCTCCCAGCCATGTCTGTAGCCCCTTGTCCCTTTTCTTTTGAGAGGTAGTAAGGGAAGCTCTTCCTTGTCACTTCTGGCTTCCTGACTATCTTTCTCTAGAAACAGGCACAAACTGTATCCCCTGTAAGGGCATCACTTAGTCCTTAGAGGTGCTGTCACTGCTGCTGCCTTCAGCCCCTGGTTGCTGAGGGGTTGCTCGTGCTCTGCAGGGTGCACTGACACACACAGTGTGAATCCTGAGCTGCCTGCGAGCGAGGCTCACCCACCAGCGCCCTTTAATCCCTTTCACAAACACTCGTTTTTCCAAGCAGGAACTCTGCTTTGACAGTGGTGTTACTGTTGCGTGTTTCTCTCCCAGAAACATTAACTTGTTTCATTCTTGCCCGACAGTGCCAAGCCAACTGACTTTGACTTCCTGAAGGTTATTGGCAAAGGAAGCTTTGGAAAAGTAAGTGGGCTTGTGCAGGTGGGCTGTAGCTGTTTGGAGGCAGCTTGGCAGGAAAATGTGCTGCTGAAAGAGTTTCTGGCTGTGTCCTTTGCTTGCACTTCTCCTGAGGTGCTTGGCCTGAATGGGACTGAGATTAAATAAAACCTGAGACACTGTTACTAAGAGTCCATTCTAAATTTAAGGTCCTTCAACCTCTCTAAGGACTGAAGAGTGAGGTGTTTTATGCTCAGGGTGGTGATGGTAAAGAGCAGTGCTTGATTCAAAATAAGTTTCAAACTTGTTCAGCAAAAGATCTCCTGAGAAACCTGGAGACAGCCAGGATTCACTTTAAATCGGATTAGCACCAAATGCTCCAAAACTATTTTTTCATGGGTGTCTAGGGGATATATGTGGAGATATTGAATGCTTTTCTTATGGCAATGAAAAGGTGCTGGGAATTGAGAGGGCTGGAGCTTGGTCTTTAAAACCCTGTAGCTGGCCCTTTGAAGTAGTTTTTCTGTGTATAATCACTCACAAGACTGTTGAGCTAGTGAGGAGACGCTGACCAAGGTGAGACAGATAGCTGTGACCAGGACCTTCTGTTGCAGGTTCTCCTGGCCAAACGCAAGTGTGACGGGACTTTTTATGCAGTGAAAGTCTTGCATAAGAAAACCATCCTCAAGAAAAAGGAGGTATGTCTGCTCTGCTGGGCTATTCTGGAAATTGTGCTCAGTGTATAGGCTCTCTGGGTAATGCAATTGGGGTACCTGGCATTCAGGTGGGCAGTTCACATGTTAAACATGGATTTGCCTGTGCCATGAGAACAAAAGAACAGAGATTAACTAGGTCAGATAGGAGGGAGTGGTTCTCTTTTTGGGGCTGGAAATGACCCTCATGGGCTCCGAGCTTCCACCTCCTTTGAAAGCATCAGTGAGACCTTAGGTAGGCTGGGTTGGATCCTTGCCTGAAGCCTTAAAGCCTTGTCTGCTTCCTGATAGCAAAACCACATCATGGCAGAACGCAATGTGCTCCTGAAAAATGTCAAGCACCCCTTCCTTGTGGGACTCCACTACTCCTTCCAGACCTCAGAGAAGCTTTACTTTGTGCTTGACTATGTAAATGGAGGAGAGGTGAGTGCACTTCCAGGCTTTGTTTTAATCCTTTTTGGTCCTTCACAAACATGCTGCTTTATTTAGAACTATTTCTTGTCAGAAGATAAGGATGTTGAGGGATAATGTTGTTTTGACTGCTGGCAAGGAGCAGCCAGGAACACAAGGCAGGATACCTCACCTGTAAATGGAGTCAAGACCTTGCTGGCTATGACCTGAGTCAGATGATTTCCAAAGTAAAGATTCTGAGAAAAGCAGCATTGGGGCATTTTAAAATCCTATGGAGAATATGGGAAATGCTGGCATTGGTGAGGTTCAGGGAAACCCCCTTGTGGGCCAGCTCTGGGTTCATGTCTAGTGCTTAGGGGTATGCCATTGCAACTGTCTAGACTTTTTCTGTCCTTTAGAAGCTTTACTTTTCTCAGCTGTCTGTGCTGTCTGAAACTGGCTGGGAGGTATTGTTAAGGTGGATATCTTGCACAAATTGAGTTAATGTTGGGGACCTTTGCATGTTCAGCTCTCTGTATGTATCACTTCTCATGGCCATACTACCACTGTAATCAGCCTATGGGTTGCAGTAAGCTAGGAGCTTAACCAGGTCAGCAGGTGATGGGCTTGAGTATTAATTATTAATTTTTGTGAATGATGAGGAGGAGAAATGAAACCATTTTTAGGAAGGTGTTTGGATTGTTTAAATTTGCTTGGCTTGGGCTTATTTCATCCTGTTAATGTGCTACCTGCTGCAAATCACTTTTCTCTTATGTAGCTGGCTTTCAGCCTTGCTCCACATTAGCCTTCATTTATTTGGAGACATGATCAACCCTCTCACCTTCTCGTAGCTCTTCTTCCACTTGCAAAGGGAGCGCTGTTTCCGTGAGCCCCGGGCCCGGTTCTACGCTGCAGAAGTGGCCAGTGCCATTGGGTACCTGCATTCCCTAAACATCATCTACAGGTAAGGCAGGGGCTCCAAGCCTGCCCTGGCAGGGGGTGCAGTGTTGGCAGGGAAAGGGATTCACTGGGGAAGTGAAATGCAGGACTGGAGTAGCTGAAGAACGTCCTAGCCCAGACAAGACTGTGCTGCTGGCACTTTACCCTGCAAGACCTGATGGGCAATAAACCATTCTTTCCCCTTCCCAGCATCAGTCTCAGAGTATTAAGTTAAAAAAAAAAACATAAAATAAACCTGGCTCGATAAGTAAGAAATCCTCTCTCAGTAACAATTTATGCATGGAAATGCAGGCTAACACCTGATCCTGTGGGAAAGCAGCCTATTTATGTTTGCATGTATGTATACTGGTGGGAGTCTGCAATTTAGGAAGGTCTTGGTGATCTGGATTAGGAGGCTTTGTTAGCTCCTATTCTTAGCTAAAGCTGCTTCAGATCCATGTTTTCTAAGTATGTGGCCAAATCTGCTCAAACAGCATTTTGTCTTGCAGGGACTTAAAGCCTGAGAACATCCTCTTGGATTGCCAGGTAGATTCACAGCTTGGGCTGTCTTCCTGCTGGCTTTAAAAACATCAGGACCACAAGCAGAGGGCTGTGGCTCTGCAGGCTGGACTATAGTTGATGGCATGGCATGGATTTTGTCTGTCTGCCCCACTGCACTTCTGTGCAGATCCTGGTGGGATGAGAGGGCTTGCCCTCTGAAGAACTGCATGGTTTTGGGGCTCATTCCCAGAAGCTGGGACCTGACCTGTGGGGGGATCAGGATGGTGAAGTGCAGGTCACTGCTGCAACCCTGGTGGTGACTGTTACATAAATTGGCTCTGGGATAAAGCAGCAGAAAATCACGGCAGTGCTGGAGCTCTTCATGGCTATCTAGCTCTAGACAAATAAAAAAATAAGAAGAAATCTAGGCTTTATTTTTCCTACAGGCTCCAGTACCTGTACTACAGGATGAACATAATGGGAGGGAGGGGAGGCAGATGAGCAGTGGGGAACCAAAACCCACATGAGATGTAATGCAAAGGCAAATACTTCAAAATCCTATCTCCTCTCCATAAAGAGTGGGACAAGCTAAAGTTTCTCTTTTCTTTAGGGACACATAGTATTGACAGACTTTGGACTCTGCAAAGAAGGAATGGAGCAAGAGGAGACAACTTCTACCTTTTGTGGCACTCCTGAGGTACTGCATCCGCTGGGGCTTTGATGAGACCTTGGGGCTGGAAACCTTCAGGCACTTGGTGCTCTGGGTCTTGGGCTTATGTGACACCTCAAAAAAAAAAAAAGGGCTCTCTGAGGTTGTCAGCCTGAAGCTGGACTTCAGATAAAGCCTTCCCTATCCAGCAGGGACAGCTACCTGTAACAACATGGCAATTTTGGAGCATGATTGAGCCATTGGGGCAGGGGTTCCTGCACTTGGAAATGACCAGGCTTGTGAAAATAGCTGGGGAGGTGGAGAAAACCTTGTCCCTGGGAGCAGGATGTTTACCTGCTCTGAGACCCCAGTGGTGCAGAACAAGGAGCTTGCTGGCACTGGCATGCACAGGACCTTGCGGTGCTCTCCCGTGTGTCCTTGGTGCATGCAGGAGCTGCAGAATGCCCTGTGCAGAGGAGGGGACCAGGCTCCCCCCTGGAATGCAAACACTGCTCAGAGGGGAGGAAATGCCTTTCCTCCAGTGCACTCCAACTGGGTTTTGCAGAAACCTATTTCCAGTCTGACTTCTTGGAGGCTTTTTTGCCTGCTTCTTACTGAGCCTGGGGATTTTGGAAGCACTTCAGCCTAGGTAATGTACCTGTCCTGCTGCTTTCCCCAGGCAGCTTGGCAAAGGGTCTGTAAGCATGACACCTTCCAGCATTCAAGCTCAGCAGAAGTGGGCAGGAATTTCCCTCCTTTTTCAGTGAGGTTTCACTTATCCAACAGCACAGCATGAACCAAGTAGGAATGTGTGAGCTTTATTTTCTAGTTTTGGTGTGTGTTGGTGTTTTCCTGTTCCAGACAGAGCCCGATAGTACACAGAGGTAATTCTGTGGGAAACTGTTCTGCAGACTGCTCCATTTCTTGCCTGTTGCTTCTTGTTGGTGGCTCTTGGTAGTTTTGCTGCTTTGGACAGACTTATTGGGGCTGAAAACTGCAGCTTCTTCAAAAATACAGGAGATTTTTAGAGGTGTGATGTCTCCTAGTAGGACAGGGTTGCTGGCTGAATTGTGGCAGATATCAAATGCTTGTAGAAGTCCTCTCAAGGAAGAGAACCTCCTGTAGCCTGCATGGACACTGTGAGGGCTTTGGTAGGTGTCTCTCAACCCCATTGCTCCAAAGCAAGTGGAGAGTTTATTAGATAATACTAGGAAAAGCATCTGTATTATTCTTAATGCATTTGCTCAACTTGAGCTTCAGCCAGGTTTGGGACTAAGAAGGGCAAGCCCTTCCTTTACAATTTGACTCCAACATTTCCTTCTGACTTCCCAGTATCTGGCTCCTGAGGTGCTAAAGAAGCAGCCCTATGACAGGACAGTAGACTGGTGGTGCCTAGGAGCTGTCCTCTATGAAATGCTCTTTGGACTGGTAAGTTTGGAAATGGGCTGGTTTACTTTACATAGTGGAAATTTGATTCGCAAAAGCTGTGGTGTGAGGTTGGTCTGGTGTTCACGAGGTACTTGATAGACAACTAAATCCTGAGTTAATGATCTGGTTCAATCCTACCACTGCCCTTTTGAGCAGAGGTGTGGCATGTCTCCCTCATGTACTCACTGCAGGACTCTTTTTTGACCTGCAATGTGTGGCTCCTTCTGGTAGCTCATGTTTTACCTGGCTGCTTCTCCTCTCTTTCAAATTAGCCTCCTTTTTACAGCCGGGATGTGTCTCAGATGTATGACAACATTCTGCACAAGCCACTACAGATCCAAGGAACCAAGACTGTGGCAGCTTGTGACATCCTTCAGGGACTTCTCCACAAGGACCAGAAGAGGAGGCTGGGTGCCAAAACAGACTTTGTAGGTGGCCTTCACTATGAGCAGGAGGGAGGGAGGATGGATGGGGAAATTTCCATCTGAGCATTTCCTTCAGAACAGCACTGCCTTGGAAAAACCCTCCCACACAGTCTGTCCCTTCAGCCTCCTACAAGGGACACATGGGGTTGACTTGGATTTCCAAAGGGAGAGGGGTGGTGGCCAGCTAAGGACACCAGTGTGTGATAGGTCATTTCCCTTTGGGGATTCCTGGACCGGGACCCTCATGTATTAAGGATTTGTGGATATGAGTATGTGGGAATTTCAAGTCAACCACTTAAAGCTGTGAGACCAGGTGCTGGAAAATGAGGGTTGGCAGAAAATTGACTTTTCCTTCCTTCTTTCTGTACAGCTTGAGATAAAGAGCCATGTATTCTTCAGCCCAATAAACTGGGATGATTTATATCACAAGAGGATTACTCCTCCATTCAACCCCAATGTGGTAAGTGGGTAATTCTGTCTGTTTTACAGAAGGGATCCTCTCCAAATATCTCATGCTGAGGGTTCTGAGGTGTGGGTTGGGACCTGCAGATGCAGTGGTGATGGCTCTTTTGGAAGAGCAGCTGTGTTGGGCTGCCTGAACACAGGGGGCTGGTTTGGGTCTGCTCCCTCGATGATTGTGTGTCTGCTCCTTGGCTTAGGCTGGCCCAGCTGATCTGCGACACTTTGATCCTGAGTTCACCCAGGAAGCCATCTCTGCCTCCATCACCCGCACGCCTGACCTGGCAGCCAGCAGCTCCAGTGCCTCAGATGCATTTTTAGGATTTTCATATGCACCAACTGAAGAGGACATTTAAGTTTTACAAAGGCTTTTGTCAAGCCATATTTTAAATGAATGGGTTTTATGGGTTTTCTTGTTTTGTTTTTTTGTTGTTTTTTTTTTTTTTTTCCCTTTTGAGAGGTTTGGTACTGTCCTTTGCTCATGGTTTAAGGAAATTGGCACTAACACACTAACTGGCTGGGATGGAACAGAGCTCTTGATTTTTGATGTTTGGTGGATTTTCTCCCTAAATGAGTGTTTTCCTCCCAGGGAAAGTGGGACACTGACCATGATTTTCCCTGAGTGTCTTGTGCTACTTGGCAGAATTTTTTTTTTTTGGAGCTATGCTCAGCTATGCCCAATGTCCTTCTCAGAGCCCTCAACAGAAAAGGAAACTCTTCACCATGAACAGTGGCTTCCTTCCTTTACATGAACTCTGTCACTCAAGCTGCTCATCCTGGGCTGAGTGAAAAACTATTCATCAGTTATTGCTCCAAAGGCAGCTGCAGATCTGTACGTTCTGAACTGCACTGTGGCCTTTCATGCCAGTCTGCCCTCCTCAAAGTGAGTGGATTATCTTTCTGGCCCAGGATCGGGATGCTACTGAAGCAACAAGGCTGTGATGGAGGAGCCAATGTGTAGGAGGAAAATCCCAGATCAAGGTGGTGGTGGAGAACGAGACTGAGTTGCTTGGAAAAAGAAAAGTAACTTTATAGCTGAACTCTGGTTGGGGGTGAGGGGTGCTTCCACAGCATGTGCTTGACTTGCCCCAGGCACACCAACACTACTGGGATGAGCACAGGGCAATGAACAACAAGTGGTGGTGGCCAGGCTCCAGCACTCACCTGAAAATGCCCACCACTCATGTGGAACACTTATTTATTCTGCCTTAATTTAAAAGTTGGTGTATTCATTGAATGTCACTTCCCACTTTTTTTTTATAGCTGTTGTGTGCTGTTGCTGTGGGGAGGAGAGGGGGCTCAGAGCAACATGGGGATAAACAAGGGGCTTTCTAAAAGCTATGTGATGCTTGTGCTGTGGGGAACCTTGTGCTGGTACCACTGTGTGTTTTGGTTTTTTTTTATCAGGCTCTATCTTGTATATGCTGAAGTCATTGGAAACATGACACGGTTTATATTAAAGTTGCAAACACTCATGTGCTTCTCTGGGTGTCCTGGAGCAGAGGGGAAGGAGGCTGTTTGCCTTCTGCTGGCCTGAGAGCACGGGACTGCACGCAGACAGTGACTGACACTGCTGCGTTTAAATTAAAGAGGAATTGCCTAATTTAAACACATACAGAAACACATAAGGATTGAAGATCTTAAAGGCCATAGGCAAGGACACCTTCTGCTCTTCCAGGCTGCTCCAAACCTCATCCAGCCTGGCTTTGGCCACTTCCAGGGATCCAGGGGTGCAGCCATAGCTTCTCTGGGCAACCTGTGCCAGGGCCCCACCCTCACAGGGAAGAACCTCCAGCTATCAGGATTGGGATTTCAGATACAAGCAAAATCAAAGGCCCAAAAACGCCAACAGCGGCTTCAGGACAGCGGCAGTGCGCTCAGCCTCGCCAGGCGCGGACTGGGGCTGAGGTAGGGCGGGAGCGCGCCGCCTTGTCCCCGCCCCTTCCCACCCCCTTCCCCCCCCCGCCCTCCGCAGTGGTACCGCCCAGTTCCTTTCCCTGGCGGGGAGTGGAGCGAACCACTGCGGCGACCTCTGCACTCGCGGGGGGGGGGAAACGCCACCCGCGCATGCGTCCGGGGCGTTGCTAGGGCGCGCGTGGTGACGGCGGCACGGCGGGGCTCGTTGGGGACCCGCGGGCGGCCGGAGCGCTGGCGCCTGCCCGCTGCTCCCCGGAGCCCTCCGGCAGCCCCGGGGGAGCCTATGGAGAGCGGCCCGCGCAATGCCATAGTGTTCAACGCCTCCAAGGGCGAGAGCTTCACGCCGGCCGGCGGCTACAAGGCCCTGCGGAAGAGGCTGCGCGGCAGCTGGAAGGTGCAGAGGTGAGGGGCGGCTCCCGGGGCGCGGAGAGGCCCCGGCGGGCGTGTGTGGGCCGCGCTGGGCACCCGAGTGGCCTTTGGGGCTGTATGTCGTGAGCTGAGGTCGCTCTCTCGCGTTGATTGCGCCCTGTTGCATCTTCTGCCGCTGCGGGATGCTGTGCGTGGTTCTTGGGAGCTGCAGCTCACCTGTGGGAGATGGAGTGTAAGTTGTAAGGATAAAGCTCTTCATACAGGTTTGTGGGTCTGTCTCGGTTTGGAGTTTGGGATAAAAAGAAAGCAGGGTTTTTGTAGATGATACTGCTGCAGAATATGGCATGAGCTGTTTGAGAGAGGAGATCAGGGAAAGGTTCTTCCCCAGAGGGTGCTGGCACTGCCCAGGCTCCCCAGGGAATGGGCACGGCCCGAGGCTGCCGGAGCTCCAGGAGAGTTTGAACACCATTCCCAGGGATGCCCAGGGTGGGGTTGCTGGGGAGTCTATGCAGGGCTAGGGGTCCCTTCCACCACATCTTATTCTTTGAAATGTGGCCAGACCAAAAAGAAGAAAAAGAAAAATAATGGGAAGCTCCTCAGGTGCAAAGTTTAATAGCAGCTGTGACATCTGGCAGCAGTTCTGGAGCTGCCACAGTGCCTTGTCAGAGGAGTGTTACTGTTTAGCTGGTTGGCATTTGTAAGGATTATTTTTGCTCAAGTTGTCAACTAGATAAAAGGATGCAAAGTGACTGAAGTGATTTGCTTTGTGTTCATTTGCCAGTCCTTTATAGAAAAAACAAAAGGAAAAAATTGTGGTTCAGGACTGTATCCAAGAATAATGTGTGTCTTTATTAATCTATTCATAGCTTAAAAGATGAGATCACTTCTGAGAGATTGTTTGGGGTGAAATTGTGGATTACAGCAGGACCAAGAGAGAAGTTCAGTGCTGATGAGGTAAGAAGTCAATAGTTGTTTTCAAGTTAGTTATGTTTTAAAATTTGCTTAAGTAGAAAAGAGCAAGACAAAAGACTTGGCTGTAATGCTGCTTTAAATGAGTTCATATACATTGGAATTTGAATGTTTTTCTTATAGGGCAAAGTTAAATGCAGGCAGTCAAAATAATTTCTCTCCCCTCATATCAGCATGACTTTGTGCAGTTTTGTGTGTAGCTTCTCATGTTTGTTTGGGTTTTTTTCTGTCTCTTTGTTGATTTCTAGTTTTCCGTTCTGAAGAAATTCCTGGAGGATGGTGGGGCCATCCTGGTGATGCTGAGAGAAGGTGGAGAGTCCCGGAATGGCACAAATATTAACTTTTTGTTAGAAGAATATGGGATCATTTTCAATAATGGTAATGGGGCTCACTTCTACCTTTAGTCATCAATTTGAAAATTGAAAAGAACAGGTTCAGCTTTTGTGGATACAACCCAACAGATCTTTCTCACAAAGTACCTTTTCATCTAAAATATTTTTTTCTTTAAATCTGCATGCACATGGCAAGGTAATATTGGAGCACAGCAAAGGCTTTCCATGGACAGAACACATGGGCAACTTGGCCATTTCCATTCCTTTGCTGTAGTTGTTAGTTTTAATTTGCTAAAAAAAAATTACAAACATTTCTTGATTTAAAAGCCATTAATTTAAAACATTTTCTACACATTTTAAAGGATTGAATCACTGAATGCTCACGCTGAATAAGAAGTGCCACTTTTCTTTAGCAGACCAATAAAACGTCACTCATTAGTTTTGTGCTGCCAGTGTGGAAAAAAACCCCAACAGCCCAAGGCAAGTGTGTGTCAGTGCACATTAAATATTTGGGGTCTTTGGTGGCTTTTCTAGACTGTGCCTTTTTTTGCATCAATAGGACTCAATTCATCAAGTGTTTAGAAGATGTATAAAAAATTAGAGTTCTAAAAGTTGATAAAGGCTGTTTTAACTGGATCATCTTTTTGTCTCTTTTGCTTTGCAGAAGATGGTGATGTGCTTAACTTGTTGTATTTTTTTTTTTTAATTTGCAAACATATTTCTATCCTAAATCTATTCTGTCCAAAAGGAAACAGTAGTGAAGGCTGATTTCAGTTCTTTTGGTAGCCAAATGCCTGATTTGTGGTGTTAGAAGCAAACACACAGGGAATCCAAGAGCTAAACTAATTTTTCTTTGCTAAATCTAACACACTGATCAGCTAAGGTGTCAATTTCTTTTTTTTTTTTCTTTTTTCAAGATGCTGTAGTACGAAATGTGTATTACAAGTACCACCACCCAAAAGAAGCACTAATCTCTGATGGAGTTTTGAACAGGTGAATATTTGGGGTATGGGAATCTTCACAGTAAACTCTTGTAAACTGGATTGTTTCAGTAAGGTTTGTTTTTCAATATCTCACAGGGCAATCAGTGAAGCTGCAAAGAAAACAGTGCTTGAGACAACAGATGAAGATAGAAGGGGCCATGACTCACAGTAAGTGTTTTCTCTGAGGAAACTGATGTGAAAATGTGTAGAACACCTCAGAATTGGCAGGTTTGTGATTAGCAGGAGTACACTGTGCTTATGATGAGGCTTTCTAATGCATTTCTTATGTTCTTGTGCTTCTTAGGTTATATCTGGAAAGGAGAATCTGTTTAGTAGAGCTTGGTAACCTCTGAAGGAGCAGGAGGGATAGGTTTGGAAAGGAATTACTGTTCTCATGACCAGATCTTGTTTGCCTCTAGTCTATGGGTTTCAGTTTGAGTTCTGTGAATCTGCTCAGCCTGCCTGGTGCCTGCAGGTGCTGATGGAATTCCTGTATTTCCTGCAGAGCTCTCACCTTTGTTTACCCTTTTGGAGCCACACTGAATGTGATGAAGCCAGCAGTGGCAATCCTGTCCACAGGGTCCGTCTGCTTCCCGCTCAACAGGCCTATCCTGGCTTTCTATCAGCATGAGGTAGGAGCTGCCTGGGGCCCTCCCTGCATTCCCCCTGCCCCACACAAAAAATGTGAGTGGATCTTCAGGGATGCTTACAAACCCACCTCAGTTTTTGATGCATCTGCAAACTCCAGATGAGCCCAGTGACTCCTGACTTTTTTATAGTAAACTTTTCACATGGGGCTCAGAAGAGAATTAATGAGGTGGTCAGCAAAAGTTACATATTTTTTGACTGACTGGTGGATGTCTTTAATTCTTTAAAGTTTTGGGGGTTTTCTGCTGTTTTAGTAATAATTTATTAAATAAGATTATTATTAGCTCTCTAAGTACAGCATATTGAATTCCAAGGTTCTCACCTTGGAACCAGTAGATTTTTCATATGTTGTTTTACTCATCCAGCCCTGTTAATTTATAAAAATATATTCAGAAATGTAGTAGTAAAGAGTTACAAGCACAGGATTGATATTGTTAATGAATGTGAACAAGTTAACACAGTCTTTTACTATGTAGACAAGTAATGCAATGCAATAACAATTGCCTCTAAAACTGTGATTTGGAAGGAATTTTTGCTATATTGTATTCTTTGTTGGTAGAGTAATGGTGGAAAGATGGCAGCCCTGGGATCTTCCCACATGTTCAATGACCAGTATTTAGATAAAGAAGAAAATGGTAAGATCATGGTAAGTTGGAGTTTTTTGGGAGGTATTTTTTTTCCTTTAAAAACACCCTGTTGTATCTTCACAACATTTGTAAAGCACTCCAGGCTCAGCTTCATTTTAGAGCAAGAGAGCTATGAAATGGATTCAGTATGGAAATTCTCAGCCAATACTAAGAGATATTCTTTGATTTATTATCTTATTTTAAATTTTTTTGTGGTATGTTATTTAAGAGATTTAATATGAATATTTAAGCATAGTATGAGATCACTTGGATCCTCCTGAAAGTAATTGAATTTTGCTCTTCCCCAGGATGTGCTTTTCCAGTGGCTCACAACATCAGATATCCACTTAAACCAGATGGATATGGAGGACCCTGAGGTAAGAGAGATCCATCTCAAGGAGGTAAAGAGCAGTGGGATCAGCACTGGACTTGGCACATGCTGTGTTTAGCACCCAGTGGTTAACAGCAGAATGGGTGCTGCTGTTGTTGCAGGACCTTTATTCATGGTCTAGGATCGAGTAGACAGATGCCTCAGGTGCAGAAATTAATGGTACCACTCAGCCTTAGATAGAGTGGTATTCATCATCAGATATAATTTGTGAAAGTCTCTTTCCAGTTTGCCCATGTTTACGAGATGGACTGCTCCAGTGTGATGGGTTTGCACTTCACTCTGAGCTCTGAGACAAGAGGAATGTGCAGGAAGGAAAGGCAGATTTTCTGTGTGTGAGCAGGGATCAACCTGTGTGTCAGTTTTAGTTGTATACAAATGCTGTTTTTATTTGGAAATATCTTTTTGTGATTAAATTGTATACTCTGTGTGCATAAAAACCAGCAGTTTTGCACAGTTGATTAGTAAGCTGTCTGTTTTAAAGAATTAACAGAAACCCCAATAGGTGTTAGGTAGCTTTACAGCTGAGAGAAGAGTTGGGACAGTTACTGATCTAGTGAGCTGCACTGCAAAGGGCCATGCCTGGTAAAGAGTGAAATATTTATTTCTAAGAGAGATTTTAGGTGAGATATGAGGTAGAAAGGGACAATGGGGATGGGTTGGCCATTTCAGGTGACAGGGCTGTGTATCTGTGTGTCCAGATTTCAGACTACACCGTGCTGCCAGACACCGCCGCACTCTCCGAGCAGCTGCGAGTGTGCCTGCAGGAAGGAGATGAGAACCCCAGAGACTTCACAAAGCTGTTTGATACATCCCTTTATCAGCTGGACACAACTGCCCTCCCTTCAGTTATCAAGTCAGCAGCTGTAATTTTCCTATTACTTATTTATTTATTCCATTTGGTGTTCTGCATTTTCTGTTAGTGCTTCAACTGTGTCTCCTTAAGAGCAGGAAGGACTGAGCATTTTGAATATGGATATACCAGAAAAGAGATTTGTACAGCGTGGCAATGATGTTTTCTCTTGCTTCTTGTCTTAGCTGTAGTTTCTGGCCCTCTTTTCTCCTTTTTTTTTTTCTTGACTACATGAGATTCATTGATTTGATATTTTGAGAGCTGTCTGCTGTGAAGTTGGGCACTTTCTGGAGTGATAACTGAGAGCTGCTCATTTTTCCACTTTTGAATTACTTGGCATTTACTGCATTACTGCATTTCAGTCACCTTTGCATTTCCCAATAATTGTTTTATTGGCTGCTCAGTTTACCAGTTTGTGTCACTATCAGTTTTGTCCATCATAACTCCCCTGTTACCCAGATCATGTCTGAACACTTTGAGTAGTGGCAGCTTAACACAGATTCCATAAACTCCACTCTGCTGGGGACACTTTTTCTTCTTACTCTGTGTTTCTTGTATTTTCACTAGTTGTGAATTCGCAGGAGGATCTCCCTTTTGACCCCATAAGGAATACTTTTTTGAAAAATCACTTTTGGTTATTGATTTCCTTACAAACTTTTCTTTTTTAATCCCAGTTCTGCTTGTTTTGTGCTGGATCACTTTCCTTCATCTGTGTTCATCTTGCTAAAAGTCGATTGTAGAATTGAGCTGTGATTTTTTTTTTTTTTAGTCACCTTATGTATCCACCTATCATTATCTTCCCCTGTCACAACTTTAGTTTTCTCGCTGTAGAAGTTATTTATTACTGATCTGTAGTTCTCTGAGGTTCTTACAAAATTCACATCCCATTCTTTGTGCTGTTGCAGTGCAAAACTTTGATGCTGGTGTGTTCACAAAAACCATCTCTATAGCCTGCTAGTGGAAATAGATGTGGTATCACTTTTTTCCTCATACTTGGGATTTTTCTGTGCTGCAGAGCTTATGAAGAGCTGAATATGAAACATGAACCCCTCCAACTCATCCAGCCTGAATTTGAGACTCCACTACCTGTCCTTCAGCCAGCTGTGAGTAGTTTTCTTGCTTGTTCATTACAGGGAGAGCTTTTCTGTACGAAGGTTGGACTTGATAATCTTGGATGTCTGTTCCAACCTTAATGAGTCTCTATTTAATTTGTTTCATGCAAAACCTCTGTATGTCATTTCCATGCTTCTGTAAAAGAAGTAGTGAGAAATGCTATAGCAATAACTAATCACTTGGGAGTTGACGACACTGCAGGGACTATCTTTTAGTAAAGAGCACTCATTTACACTTAATTTATTAAAAGAGCTTGAAAATGTAGTGTGTGGTACCAAAACAGAATCCTTGTGTGATAAGCCTTTGACTGAGTTGCCTCTCCCAGTCCTGTGAGGTGCTGGCTCAGCCTTCCAGTGAAAACAGGATGTGATATTTGAGAAAGCTGTGGTAGTGAAGGTAGTGCACTGCCTGCTGCCAGGGAGGAGCCAGTCTGTCCTGCTCTGCCTCCATCTCCCAGATCCTCAGGGGAAGCAGAAAGTGGAGCATTGGTGTTTTACATCAGGAGATGATCAAACTTTAACCAGCAATGTTTGGGCTGAGAGCAACAACACGATCTATGGGGGTGTCAAACTCATTTCAGAAGGCAGGAATCTCTGAGTATCTGAATTTTGCCATCATTGTTCCATCCTGCTTTACCTTGGCCACTGAGAGAGCATCACTGGGGTCCTTTAGAGCTTCAGGAGTGCAACTGAAAGCGGTGTCTCCTTCACTGTTTTTTATAAACCCAAGTCCAGCTTGTGACATGAATGGTGCCTGTATGAAACAGAAAGTACTCTGACCAGAATTTATGTCAGTATGTTTTCAGGATAAGCTGTTAGGGCCAGTTTAGTTCCTCAGCTCTCAGCCATCACCTTGGGTATCATGGAGCAAAACTGAAACTGCAAATAAGAATGTCTACTTGTGATGCTGGGTGATCATTCTGGCATTCGTGTGCCTAAATTCTTTTGGAATGTTCAGTTATTTTTACAACATAAAAATGGGATTTTCAAATGGTGCCCCTTGGTTCCATGGCTTTGGAGTTGCTTTTGACTTTTTAAAGGGTTTCGTCAAATTCAGTAGAAGTTCAAAACTGTTGTCTTAGAGATCTATAAAGTGTAAGAACAATATGTGGCAATCAACCATGCTGCCTTTTCTCTCCAAGGTTTTTCCACCTGCTTTCAAAGAATTGCCTCCCCCTGCTCTGGAACTGTTTGACTTGGATGAAACTTTTTCCTCAGAGAAAGCACGTCTTGCAGAGATCACGAACAAATGTAAGTGGAGCAGATTGTTTGCACATTTAAAATAAAAGTCCAGTTTCTTTAGGGGAAAATTGTTATATTTAATTCTAAAGCATGGACCTCATTTAGGAAAATCCAATGCTCTTATCTTGATCTAAGAAATTGAAAGCCTTTGGAAATTAATGGTGTGACTTTATGTACCATGGCATTATATTTTGTCTGTTACATGACATTTTATCATGCTTCTGCCTGCTGTTTCCTATATTGTGCATAAATTGCTTTGTGCACCCTGGCTGATAAATTTCACATCTTTTTTATGCTTTGAAGTAAAAATATTAAGATTATTCTAAACATGTAAAGATGAGCAGGTACTGGCTGCAGGAATACATCATGGCTAGTCCACTGAGCTTAGTGATGGGACTGAACCCCCAGGATGCCAACAGCAAATGGAGATTCAGAGCAGGTTTTTGGCCAGCTGCTCCAGATGTGTGTGATACTCACCTGCCTTCTTCCCTGGGTGCTTGTTTAGGCACTGACGATGACCTGGAGTTCTACGTGCGGAAATGCGGCGATATCCTGGGAGTGACCAGTGAACTCCCAAAGGACAAGCAAGATGCCAAATATATCCTGGAGCACATCTTCTTCCAAGTGGTTGAGTTTAAGAAACTGAATCAGGTATTTCAATAACAATTACAAGTGAGTAGCTGGTAGTAGCAGCAGTGAGGGTGGTGTGTCATTGTAGCAGCTACACTTGTCACAGGCAAGAGGTGATGTAAGACATTAGCTGTGCAGTAAATGAGACCAGTGAAGTGTGAGCCAGAGTACTTATGGCTGTTAATCTCCATAAAACATGTACTGCTCAATTTATTAAGTCTCTCGTTTATTTTAATTGGGGGATTAGTACATGCAAGTGTAGTTTGTAATTACAGCTAAATCCAGTTCATTACTGGTGCCTGAGTGAGAGCAGGGAGTCCTCAGGAGTGTTCACAGCTCTGGCCAGTGCTGCAATGCAGAGCTGACCAGCATTGTTCCTTAGGAGCTGCACTGAAATGCAGCTGTGCTGAAAGAATTCTTCCTAGCAAATTTAATACTTCAGAGTGTGTTTGGAGCATATTGACAGGGCAGCAGTTTGTGCTAACTTGAATCGCCTGTTTCACATGTCATCTGTTTAAGCCAAAAATCTTACCCTGTTGTTAAAACTCTTTTTTCTTTTTTTTTCCCTTCCTCTTCCCTTACTTAAGGAACACGATACTGACCCAAGTGAAGCTGGATTCCAGAACAGTACCTGAGACCTGGCTTTCCCCAGTTTGACATAGACCTTTTAGGGAAAGTATATTTTTCCATTTTTAAAGTCTCTTCTCGGTGTATTGATTGGGACTGTCTCAGTAGTTCACTGGATGCTTGGATCATTTATGTGTGGTAGTTCAGATAATTATTGCCTTCTGGGGAACTGCTTGTATTTCACAAGCACTTTCCAAAGAATTTCTTATTTTTCTACTTCTTTATTGAAACTGTAATTTTTTAGTATAATAAAAAAAAATATACCAAGAAAATGTGTTTTGGCTCCTTCTTTCTGACTCCAGCATTTATTTTCCTGTAGTTAAGTCTTACTATTGGTTCTCCAGGTGTACGTGAAATCCTTAATTGCACTGTGAGAAGGGTTGTTATTTTGGTTTGTGAACTGAGGACAAAAAAATAGAGCCATAATTTTAACAGGAGCTGCTGAAAATACATTTGTCACCCTGAGGCAGCGTCCTTTTGTCTCTCTGCCAAAGAGAACTAAGGAGAGGTGAGTTTGTTGCTGTAAAAAGAAAACATTTTTTCCAAGGGAGGGGAGGATTGAAATTAAGCAATAATGACATTGTTGTAGATTGCTGCCTCATAGCAGACTGGAACTACAGAATTTAAAAAGAGAGGACAGCACATGGATGAAAACCTTAAGATTTAGTAGAGCATTATTAAGAAACTGTGATACTGCACAGAAGCTCATGAATATTTTTACTTCCATTTATTTGATATCTAGCTCACTCCCTGAGGTAGTGAGTTCAGTAATGCACAGGAGTGGAAATCCAGGTTAAATTCATTGACCGTGAAATGTTGAAGCTCAATGCACAGCAAAAATAGAATCAAGATCAGTGGTGAGAAGAAAAGATTTGCCAACATCATCAACACCACGCCTCTATGCAAGGACATTTTTTATATAAATGTGGTGAAATTGCATTATGAAACCTTTTTTGGCTGTCAGTCTGACACTCAAATTGTTAAATTCTTCCCCCACTCAGGCCTTCCATGACTTCTGTGCTTTACCTTGCTCTGCCATGGTTTTTAAAATCAGAGCTGCTTTTTGCAAAGAATCCGTTCATCTTTTTATCCCTCCCAAATATCTTTTTATTTTACATTTCTTTATGCTTCACATAGCGTCTTGGCACAGGTTTTTCTAAAGGAGGTGCCCCAAATCTCCTGTCCAGTTGAGATGTGCTAATATAATGTTAGCAGAAGTGGTTGTATCTCTTCCTCCACTGCAGTCATTCCCTTTTCACAGCAGCATGTTGGAAATTTTTCTTTTATTCCTCTGTTTTCCTTTAAGGCTGTGGTTGTGTTTGCCACCCAGACCACTTTGTACATTCCAGCTCCAGATTTACACAACAAGCCTAATCTCTTCTCCTGTGCAGTATCAATAGCAATCAGTCAGCCAGCACAGGCTGCAGCTGAACCAACCCCCTGAGTGCTCCTCTTGCTAATTTTAGCTCTGGTTTGTACTCTTCTGGGGTGTTTATACTTCAAACTGTAAATAACTTTCTGTTTCCCAGCCCTGTTTCAAGTTGTTTTGTCACCTGTTCCTGATGTTGTAACATGGTTTAAAAAAAGCCATATGAGCAGCCAGGCAATACAAGCAGCTCCCTGTTTTCTGGGTGTCTCTGAGGCCTCTCTGACAGCTGAAGAACAAATTTTTCTTCACTGAATCACTGGTTTTTTACTAGTGTGAAGTACATGTAGCTTATACCGCTCTTTCAAAGCTGTCCCATTGGCCCTCTGGAAGTATTTTAACTTACTTTGTAACTAGAAACACTTTAGTCATGGGAGTGTGATACATGTAAAATTTATGGCTGGCTGACAGAATTTCAGCGTACAAGTAGGTGAGTGCTTTCAAGAGGTGAGGTGAGGCCAGGGGGAGCAGGTTGGGCACGTAGCTAATGAGAGAGTTTATATTAATGAAATTATTGCTGTGATTCATAAAAGTTTGTTACAAGCAACTCTTGCTGCTTTCCCTTTTTGTCTCTGTCCTCTCAAGCAGCATGACTCATTATCCCTTAATCTGCCCCTAAAAGAAGAGGGGGACAGTACATTGGTTATTCAGCAAACCATAACTGTCCTGAAAGTGGTTTTAACAAGTTCCTCCTCCCTTTCTTTGCTGTAAGCAGGGACAGGAGAGGAAAATCAGGATTGTGTGAATGGGGTGAGATCTAACAGGAGAGCGTAAAAATCTCTAATGGGTGGGTGCCATGGCCTGGGCTCCTTTCATTCCCTCGGAGCAGGGGTTGGATGAGACAGAGGAAATCGTCCCTGCGCGGTGGCCGGTGCTGAATTCCCGCGGCCGGGACGAGCAGTGACACCGTGCATGAGGCAGGCGGGTGCCAGGCCGGCGGTGCCCGGGGGCCGCTCCCCGCAGCCAGGCTGTGCTTTCCCTGTGCGCCAGGAGAGGGATCCGCAGCCCCGGGCGCGGCCCCGCCCGCGCTCCCGGCGGGCAGCGCCGGCCCCGCAGCCATGGCCCCGGGGCTGCAGCCGCGTCCCGCTGCCCCTTCTCCGCCGGGACCCGCCCCGACCCCTCTGCCAGGTAACGGGGGCGGGCGGGGCGGGGGCTCGGGCACGGCCAGCTCGGAGGATCCGGCCCCGGGGGTGCCGGAGGGGGCCGCGCCCTGTGGAGCTGTACCAGCCCTGGGTGTTGAGGGGGCTCAGCTTCAGGCCGGGAGGGCAGCGAGAGTCAGAGACCACCAGCAGAGAGACGTTTGTGTCTTTATTGTGCTAATACAAAACAGAGGGATCGGGGCGGAGGAGGAGCCAGCAAGGCTGCGGCTCTCGGGGCTGCCATCACCAGCCCAAACATTCCCCATCACCAG
Source organism: Euphonia xanthogaster (assembly GCA_034509185.1). Classification (NCBI taxonomy): domain Eukaryota; kingdom Metazoa; phylum Chordata; class Aves; order Passeriformes; family Fringillidae; genus Euphonia; species Euphonia xanthogaster. Next base: position 3,835,863 of record JAYDZK010000070.1, on the reverse strand, counting down.
CGTCTACTCGGCCCCCCCAGGTGGGCAGATTTAGCTTGCCACCAGCTGCTGCCATCACCACTCAAGCCGCTGGCTCCGTCTTCTGTGCTGCAGCGTGGATCCCTGCTCCTCGCAGGAGGGGCCAGGCACCCAGCAGCTGCAGCTGGAGCCGGGGCAGCAGCATCACAGAGCCTCGTGCAGAAACGCAGGGACAGCGCCTGGGTCACTCGGCTGGGTCTCCTGGGTGGCAGACCTGTGGATCAGCATGGGGTGCTTCTTGAAGGCACCAGGCCAAGCCAGAGGAATCACCACGGGGGTCTCCAGGGGTGATGTGTCTGGTTTGGAGCATCCCAGTAAGCGTAACTCCTCAGTGCTGACATCGAGGGACGTGCTGGTATCCATAAAGGATTTTATTGCTGAGATGTCCCACCTGGGCACTGGCACTTTCCCAAGGGCTGAGATGTCTCCAGCCAGCTCCGAGCTCTTGAAGAGCAGGCTCTCCAGTGGTTTGGCATGCTTGTCTTTCTTGCAAGGTGTTGAGGTGTTCTGTGATGCCACATTCGTCAGGCAGCCATCTCTGCTGGGGTGCTCACAGGGCAAACCAGACAGCTCAAATGTGGTCTGGCCATGGTGGGCCTTGCAGAAGCAGACAAGACTGAGGTCAGAGATACTCTGGGTCAGGCTGTGCAGCTCAGTTTTCACACAGCTGCTCAGAGACTCCACCTGCTTGACAACACACAGAGAACTGCCACTTGCTGTGTTGTCCAAGTCCACAGGAACCTCCCAGGTGTCGTGTTTGAGCTCCCAGGTGTCATGTTTGGAAGCACTGCTAGAGTCCCTGTAATAGCTCACAACAGGAGAGGAATAGCTATGGCTGGAAGAGCTGGCCAAGAACCCATTCTCCAGGATTTCCTTTCTGGTGAGAATGCCGGTACTGTGCCTCTGGGTGGACAGCATTGTACAGAATCCAGCAGCTCTCTAGCTTATGGAGAGAGATCAGGATAAACCTGTTACTGTTCACTACTATTCACCAATGGATTACAGACTTACAGGAGCAGGATCACTCTTGGCAAAATCCTCTCTCAGTCTTGCAGGAGCTGAGCAGGATCTGGGACATGTAGGAGGGCATCCAGGCAATCACTCTCTTTTCAGGTAAAACAGTTCCACGCCAGCCTGTTGGTTGCTCAGAGGTCGTAGTGGCACCTCCCTGAAGCTGTATTTATTTTGCCTCAGCCTGTATATCACTACTCTTAGCTTGGTACAGGGGATAGGGGCATTTTATCCTCACTGCTGCAGTCAGAGGGCCCAGCTAGAATTAAGTCCCTTTGAGAAGGAGGCACTAAAACCAGGTTTTAGTTAGCATGGGAGAGGTTGAAGGGGCAGCTCTCATCTTACTTTAAGTCCTAACAATGATAACCCTCACCTCCAGCTCCTTCCTGAGGGACTGGGTAGGCCAGGGAAGGGGATGCTACACTCCAAACCCAGCTTTACTCTAAATGTGTGCTAAACAGCAATAAATAGCTCCTGAATTTACTGTAATTAGGCTGTATAGTCAGTCTAGAAGGAAAGTCTTCTTTAAGAAACTAAAACCCACTTTTCTTAGCATAAATTAAGGAAGGAAGGAAGGAAGGAAGGAAACAGAATAAAGAGTACCTTCAGCTTCTGTGAAGATTCTTTAACGTTCTTGACCCTGTTCTACTAGTGTTACTTACAGCAGTTTTATAGGTCTGGTAATCAATTAACAGGCTGATTTCCTAATTAAGCTCATTTGGGAGAGGGAGGAACTTCTGTTTGCTGTTTATTAAGCACAGAGGCAGTGAGGGTGGGCTATGGCTGACTGATGGAGGTACTCTGAGGGCTGCCTTGTGGCTGTCCTGTCAGTGGGTCCTTAGTAAGGTGACATTTTAAGTCTTGCCTCGTGTTTTGTGAGCTGCTGGTTAGGAATATCCACGTGTGCAGACCTTGCATTGATATAGACAGTATATGTTGGAATATTTGGGCAATGCTCTGAGGCACAGGGTAGGATTGTTGTGGCTGTCCTGGGCAGGGCCAGGAGTTGGATTTTGACGATCTTTGGGGGTCTCTTCCAGCCTGCAATATTCTGTGGCTCTGTAACGCGCTGTGTTCCTGCCCTGCGTCCCTGCTTGGTGGCGGGGCTGGATGCCGGGTGTCCCGGCTCAGTGTCAGGGCTGGATGCGGGGTGTAAGGGTGGATGCCGGGTGTCCCGGCTCGGCGTGGGGATGGATGCCGGGTGTCCCGGCTCGGCGTGGGGATGGATGCCGGGTGTCCCGGCTCAGTGTAAGGGTGGATGCGGGGTGTCAGGGCTGGATGCGGGGTGTCCCGGCTCGCTGTGGGGATGGATGCGGGGTGTCCCGGCTCGCTGTGGGGATGGATGCGGGGTGTCCCGGCTCGCTGTGGGGATGGATGCCGGCTGTCCCGGCTCGCTGTGGGGATGGATGCCGGCTGTCCCGGCTCGCTGTGGGGATGGATGCCGGCTGTCCCGGCTCGCTGTGGGGATGGATGCCGGCTGTCCCGGCTCGC
>JAYDZK010000070.1:3819331-3833243 GCA_034509185.1 Euphonia xanthogaster | reverse complement strand
GGCCCGGCCCGACATGGCTCGCCGCGCCCGCGGGTGAGTGCCGGCCCCGCCGTGCCGCGGCTCCCCGTGCCCGCTCCTAGCCGCGGGAGGCTCCTACCGGCCGCCCCGCTCCCGCTCGCCGGCCGGACAGCGGGATTCGGGGCGGCGGCCCCGCGGTACCCGAGCTGGGACCTCGCCCCGGCTCTGCCCGCTCGGGAGCGGGGGGCGAGCGGGAGCCCTGCGGCCGCTCCCCGCAGCGCTCCCCGCGCCCCTTGCGCCAGCGGTCCTGGAGCTGCTGAGCTGTGCCTGGGTGCCCCGATGCAAAGTCCACCCTGAGGGACAGAAGTGGAAAGAAATGGAAAGAAATACTCTTTCCCCTGCTCTGGGCAGAATAAAACTTGCCAGCTGGCGCCTAAAGTGGAGGATCTCCTTTCAGTCTGGGGTGTGTGGGTGGGTGTCGGTGAGCTTGGGGCTCGGTGCTGGAAGGGGGAGATCTGGAGCTCTGCTCTGTATAGTGGAGGTTTTTATCAGGTAGAAAAAATAATCTTCCTTTATTCCCCCCTAGTGAGGACCAGGATGAGCCACATTACCAGGATACCGATTTGGATGTGCCGGAGCAGCGGGATGGCAGGTGCAAAGTCAAGTGGACACCAGAAGAGGTGAGTGAGAGCCTGACATTTGCCGAGAGAGGTGCTTTGGGGTGGTGCCTCTGACATGGCACCCTGGGTTTGGGTGACTCCACCCCAGCCCTCAAGGCTGGCCACGATCTCACCTACTCCTGTCTTGCTACTGGAGAGGACCTTGTGTCTTCTGTACTGAGCTCAGGCCTGAATGAGGCTCAGAGGTTCAGGGGAGTTTGAAGTGCAGCCTGAAGAGCAAGAGCTCACACATTTTTAACTTAAGCCTGTGAGTACTGAGTGAAACACCACTGCCTGCAGCACTCCTGTGAGCACAGAGGAATCCAGATGATGGTTGAGGCCTCCAATGAGCTGAAATGTGCAGTGGAAATGTACTCCTTTTTCTGGAGTAAAAGCAGGGAGCATTGACATTTGGGATTATGGTTTAGTCATCCTGGCTGAGAGCCTGAAGTTAACTGGGATAGTCTCTTCCCTCCTCCTGGTTTCACTATCAGTTTTATGCTGTGTGAAAACTACAGCTGGGTCAGAACACCAAGAAAGGTGGCCTTTGTGGAGGGATCAAAGTCTTGGGCTCATGTTGGGCAGGGAATAATTTCATTATTGAACTATCCAGAGCTTACAGACAAGGATGTCTCTAACAGGCTTTCTGTGAGCTGTAGGAGTTTGTATACCCAGGCTATAGCAGGGATCACAAAAGAAGTGCTGTAGAGCCCTGTGGCACTGAAAGGCTGAAGATCTCTGTGCAGGTGGTGATACACTTCAATCAGTCAGCTTTCTTGGCCAGACAAAACCAGTGGCTGGGCTGGGAGATGGACTGTCTGGTCAGGAATGTTCTGGGGCTGGATAAACAGGCCTTTGCCACAGGGTCTGAACCATTCTGTAGAGGAACAGAGCTGAGCTCTTGTTTTGTACTTAATGCATGAGCTTGTCTCAGTACAAAGCTCAGAACCAGTCTGTTCCTGTTGGGCTCCATGTACTGGAGGGCTGCTAAACACTGGTATGAGCTGCCTTCCTCCCCTGAGCACACAATGCCAACAAAACCTTGACAGTTCAAAACATCTAACTTGTTCTTTTAATGTCATAAGCCCTGTGGTGTGTGTTGCCCCAGTGTATCTGAAAGTGGATGTTTTTGTCCTTTGCAGGATGAGCAGCTGAAGATGTTAGTGAGCCATTATGGGCAGAATGACTGGAAGTTCCTGGCCAGCCACTTTCCTGTGAGTGACCCCATGCTCAGCTGGGAATCCCAGTGTTTGCATGTTGCTGGTTCCCTGTGTCTGTGCAGTGGGACTCTTTTCTGACTCTGTTCTGACTTCATAGCTCCAAGCTGTGAAATGGGGCTGCTTCAGGGCAGGGAGACCTTCTTGCATAGAAGGCTTCCTAGGGTGAGTCTGTTGGAGTTGGGCTGAGAAATTGAGGTTCCTGTCCTGTGTCTGGTGCCCTGGGCCCAAGACCTCCATATGTGTTCTCTACATGCTTCTGCAGGTGTTCTGTGGGACAGCCTGTGTGTATGGGGCCTGCTGTCAGTTTGGGAAGTTTCTGGGCCTCTGGAGCCCCTGGTCTAACTCAAGGCTGTTCCCATTGCTGTTCCCAGAACCGCAGTGACCAGCAGTGTCAGTACCGGTGGCTGAGGGTGTTGAATCCAGACCTGGTTAAGGGCCCGTGGACCAAAGAGGAGGATCAAAAGGTAAGTCAGGGCTGAGAGGATCAGAGTGCTGGATTGTCTCTGCAGAGAGGGTGGAGATGTCAGGCCCATCCTCAGGTGTTGTACACTGGATGTAATTGTTCTCCCTGGTGGGTACCTGTGAGAGCAGCTCTGTCTGCCTTGCCCTGAGCAGCCCAGGCAGCCATGGTCGGGATGTGATGTGATCTAGGCCTCTCCAGGTAAACACCTTCTCCCTTACACATAGTGCTGCTACAGTGCGCTGCCGAGGGAGAGAGCTGAAAAGGGAATTAATTCATCTGCCTGCTGGCAGGTCTCCACCTGGCCTGGCCAGGTTGGATCAAAGAGAAAATAAAACTGGCATTTCCTGTGCCACAGTAGGCAGGCTGGAGTGGATGTCTGAGGTTGGCTGGGTGAATCATGACTTCTGTGAGCCTGTTTCTCTGCTGAATCCAGAGTCAGCCAAGGGGGGCCAGCTCAGACAAACTCATCATCTTGACATACTTAGGGAAAGTTGGAATGAAATCTCAGTTTTACCAAGGTTTTCTGGTACAGAACATCCTAGTTTGGCAAATTCTCTGTAACACTCCTGCTCCCCAGTTTCTTTCCCTTTTGGTCCCGTTATGTTTTGTCAAGCTGTAAGGAAGCTTCTCCTGATGTTGTTCCCTGCTCTTACAGCAGAGCAGTTGTTGCCTGCTTTCCCCTTCCCTTTGCCTTGTCCTGACTCTGCCAGCCTACCCATCCTGGCCAGGCTAGGCTCCAGCTCTCTCCTCATTGCTTTGGCCCAGCTCTTTGGCCTCAGTTTGGCATCTTTGGTCCATTTTCCTGTGCTTGAAAGGCAAGAGTCTGCTGCAGGGCCATTTGTTACCTGAGCATTACTTCTACCTGCACCTTTCAGCTCAGCACAGCTGGCCATGGTAGAAATGTTCTTTGAGAACTCTTCAGCCAGGATTTTGATGGCTGAACATTACAGATTGTTTCATCCTGACTGTGCCCTGGTTATTTTAGGAGCCCAGAATGGATTCAGTGCTCAGAAGCATTTGTGTTGGGGCTTTGGCAGAAGTGACAGAGCCCTGGGTGGAGGGAAAGAGGCAAAGTGGATGGTTCTGAAGTGGATTTGGATCTCTCCCTGTGTGTCCTGGTGCTGTCAGGGCGTGGAGCTGCAGCCCTGTCTGTCTTGGGTGTACCACACTGATGGGGACAGCTGTCACACAGCAAGGTCCTTGGGAGTAGGGAGGGCAGAGGAGCCTTGGAGCAGGTGGGACTTGGCCCTTGCTGAGAAATGGGAATGTGTTTCTACATCTGGGCACCTGCCAGTCTCCACCCCATCTTCTGCAAGGGGTCATCTGCATTCACAGGTGCCCTGTGGCAAAGTGTCTGCATGGAGAGAGCCTCCTACAGAAATTTGGCAGAATCATTGCTCTCATGAGGGTTGGAACACCTGATAGCCCTGCTGGGTCCCTCCAGCTTTTCCTCCCAAGGGGCCTTCCTTTGTCTGCCCTTACCTGGTCCCAGGAAAGGCAAAGAGCAAAGCCTGAAGATGACAGCACTGACCTTCCCCTCCTTTTTTCCATTTCCTTATTTCCCTCCCACTCTCTCCAAAGGTAATTGAACTGGTTAAAAAATATGGCACCAAACAGTGGACCCTGATAGCCAAGCACCTGAAAGGGCGGTTAGGGAAGCAGTGCCGGGAGCGCTGGCACAACCACCTGAACCCTGAGGTGAAGAAGTCCTCGTGGACAGAGGAGGAGGATCGCATCATATTTGAGGCCCACAAGGTCCTGGGGAACCGTTGGGCAGAGATTGCCAAGCTGCTGCCTGGGAGGTAGGACCCCTTTGCTCACTGCTGCCTTCCCTGCTGGGTGGCCCGTGGAGATCTGTGTGTTAGGCTCTCGGGATGGGGCTGGGGAGTGTGGTGGAGCTGCTAGCTGTGCTTTAAAGCTGCTGTAAGTGATGGTTTGTTCCCTTCTGCTGTCTCTGCAGGACTGACAATGCTGTGAAGAATCACTGGAACTCCACCATCAAGAGGAAAGTGGACACGGGAGGTTTCCTCAATGACACCAAGGAGTCCAAGTCTCTGTACTTGCTCGTGGAGGTGGATAACAAGGAGAGGCAAAGTCAGACGACAGCTGAGAGCCAGGTACTGCACTTGCAGCAGGCAGCTGGGTAGTCCCTGCCCTGCTAATGCATTCTGGAGCTCTTCATCCACCCTTCTGCTGCCTCCCACTGACTTTTCCACAGCCTGGTGTCTGCATGGACAGTCTGTGCCTTCCTGTGCCTTCCCCAGCCTCCCAGATCTCTCCCTCTGGGAGCTAGAGGTGTTATGGGAGCCTGAGTGTGTTATCCAGGCAGAGGACAGCAGTCTGCTGGAGCTGTTACCTTGCCAATCCCAGCATCAAGTCTGTCTTAGACCCTGAATATTCTTTTGGCTGCATTGTGCTGTTGCTGGTGGGAGGAGGAGGCTGCTCCAGACAGTGTGTGTGTGTGAGCAGGGTGAAGAGATACTGTGTTCCTTTCCTCTAAAAAAGGAAGCAGGGAAGTACACCCAGTGATTGTTTTCATGAAGACAGCACGTAGTTTTTGAAGGCAGGTTCCTGATAAATAGGAAACATTGAACAAGTGCTATATGCTCAGCCTAAGTACAACTTTCTCCTGGGACTCTGTTAAGTGAAATCTTCAATTAAAGAGTCCTGTGCTCCTTATGTTGCATGGACTCTTTAGGCAGTGTATGGGACAGAGCAGTGAGGGAGAATGGGGATGTGAAACAAACCCAGTGGCAGGTAGAGTGGGCAAAGCTGAGTGTGCCCAGGTGCTCTCTGTCCCCAGGGCTTGACCTTGTTCCCTTGCTTTCTGCTGATGTCTGGCCTTTCCTTATTGTATGTGCCAAGAACGTCCTGCCGAACTGGCCAGTGGATATCTCTGAAATAAAGGAAGAAGATGTCAGTGATGAGGAAGTGACAGGTGTGCAGGAGCTGCCCTTGGAGCTGCCAGCTGCAGGAGTGGCAGAGCAGAACCTGGAGGGGACCCCAGATGATGCAGCGCCTGAGGATGGCACTTCATTGGTCGAATCACCATACAAATGGGTTGTTGAAGCTGCCAACTATTTGTACCCAGCTTGTGCCCCAGCCCTCAGTGAAGCTCTGGACATGATCGAATCTGTAAGTAACAGATCCTTGTTCCTCCAGTTACTGTTAGGGTGTTATCCTCACCCTTTTTATTTGAGTGAACGTACTGGATGCCCCTGATCATCACCCTGAGGAGGACTGGGTCAGTCATTGCCTTGCAGCCTGCCCCTCTCTCCCTTCTAGGGCTGGATTAGACCTTTCCAGCACTGACAGTATTGCTGTAGGCTTGTAGTTTTTCCTAGCTGGATGTCCTTGTGCATGGCCACTGCCTGTGTGGGAGGCTGTAAGTGCTGGCAAACTTGATTTCCAGCCCTTCTTTGTCAGCCAGAGTGTGCCCAGCTCTCCTTTTTGTAATGGTTCAGGCCCATGTTCACTGGCTGCCCTTTCTGTCCTGTCCTGGGGTGGGATAGGACAGGACAGACTGGGCTTGGCTTATTCCCATTGTACTATGCAGGACAGACCCCTTCAGGCTGGTATGACTGCCACCACTTGCTTTCAGTGGAGGTAGCTTCACTGGAATTAGTTATTTTCAGCCACTCAGTGCTGTGGTCCCCTGGGTGGCAGAGGCACACCAGGGTGGGAGGCTGGCTAAAATCAACAGGGCACTCTGCTGCCATGTGAAGGAAGTTGCTTCTGCAGCCCCCAGCTTGCCTGAGGCATGAAGGAGTGGCTTTGCCTCTGTATAGCAAGATGGTGTGCCTGAGGCTGAGCAGCACATCTGTGGGCCCTTGGGGCCTGCTTGTGTGGTGCTGGGTGTTGCTGGGGTGGAGCTGTGCAGCGGCTCATTTCTGAACTGGTCTGGTTAGTTTTAATCTGCTCTCAGCTGTGCAGGTTGCACCAGAGCCCCATGCCCAGCTGTACAGGTGTGCCCAAGACTGTGGGTTGCTCTTGGGTGATAGTTGCTTCCTTTGGTCCCTGTCCCCAGTCCTCTGCCCAGCTGTTTTTTTGTCTGCTCTCTGAGGGGGTGCAGCTTTTTGTGCAGCTGTGCTGTGAATGAAACAGGGAAACCAGCCTTGCATAAATAGAAAAATCTGCCCCATGCACAAGCAGCAGCTCTCAGCTGGGTCAGATCCCTACTCTGGCTCCAGCTGTGCCTGTGGCAGGGGAGAGCAGGGCTTGAGCTGTCCCTGGCCAGGCTCCTCCCAAAGCTTGGTGCCATCTCACACCCCCGCTTATTTCACCTCCCAGTTCACCAGTCTGTCTGCTCAGCTGCCACCCCGGGCTGCTGCTGACGCTTTCCCTTGTGTGCAGGACCCAGATGGGTGGTGTGACCTGACCCAGTTTGACCTGCCTGAGGAGCCCTTGGCCGGCAGCAGCAGTGGCAGTGCCAGCCCGGCCAGAGCAGCGCCCGGTGAGGCAGCCCCGGCGCTGCCCAGCGTCACCGAGTACCGCCTGGACGGCCACACCATCTCTGACCTGAGCAGGAGCAGCAAGGGAGAGCTCATCCCCATCTCCCCCCACGCTGAGGGCAGCTTTGGCACCCCGCCCTCGGTGCTGAAGAGGCAGAAGAAGAGGAAGATGTCCCTCTCGCCCGCCACAGAGAACGTCGCCAGCACCAGCATGTCCTTCCTGGACTCCTGCAACAGCATGACACCCAAGGGCACCCCTGTAAAGACACTGCCCTTCTCTCCATCTCAGGTATCTTCTTGCCCTAAGGTCATGTATGCCCCACAGCTCTGCCAGCTTTGTGCTCCTCCTGCCTTGAATGAGGCCGTGCCAGTGTGCAGAGTGTGTTCCTGCACTAAAAGAAGGCTCAGAGTTGGTTTCTGGCACTGCTTCCCTTCAGTGCTGCCCTTCCTGTGGGAGCAGCAGCCTGTGTCTCCATCTGGGAGTGACTGCAGTTTCAAGAAAGCCCAGCTACCCTGTGTGAGGGGCAGGGCATGTGCCCATCTGCATACCAGGGTGTGATGGAGAGCAAACTGCTGCTGTCCCCAGGGCATTGCTGCTGTCCCCAGGGCATTGCTACCCCAGCTGTGGGCAGCAGAGTGGCACCAGAAAAAAAAACTTGCTTTCCCTGTCTGTTTGCAGTTCAGTCACACAGGCTGGGCAGCAAACACCTTGTGCAGATCTGTCCTGCTGTGCCTATGGAAATGCTCCTGGCCATGTTTTTGTTGCAAAAGGGACTCGGGATCTTTCAGCCTTTGCTGTGACTCCCAGTGTCCACACACTTGGTCTCCAACACGCATCGCCTTGGAGCACTGTGGTGGTCAGACCCACGAGTGTCTCATGTGGAAGCGGTGTCTATAAATCAAAATAAAGGCTGCTGCATTCTCCAGGACAGTTCCTACTGCAGCTCTGTTGTCCAGACCCTCCCCAGCTGTGCCTTCCAGGCCTTTATTTCTGCTGTTTCTGCAGCAGAAAACATGGGAGAGGCACCACAGGAGAGTCCAAAATGGAGATTGTCATGGGTTCAGGTGGATCTTGAATGAAAGCCCAGCATCAATAAGAAGTCAGAGCAGGACCCATAATGTCCCATAATGTACAGCTCTGCAGAGTGTAAAAGGCAGGAATGTCTGGAGTGAGTCTGAGAAGACAAAAGTGCATGCCCTGCCTCAAGCTGAGCTTCAGCCATCAGTGAATGTCACAAACACAGTTTTTCTCTTCCAAGAGGCTCTTGGGTACAGAGCTGTCACTTACTGGCTGCTGGGAAGTAAAACCCTAGAAGAGCTAACAGCTTGTTTTCTCATAGTTTAAGCTGAAGACAGCTCAGTGCAAGACCTGTAAACTTGTACACTTTGTCCCTCATGTTTGCCAGCCTGAGTTGGAATAGCTGGGTGAGCTGGGATTACCAGTGCAAGGGGAGACTTCTCTCTGTAGTTGGTAGCTCTGATAGTTGTATGAACTCATCCCATATGGGAAGTGAATAATGTTTGTAGGTGTGAGGCACCTCCTGGCAACTTTTGTGTGTTATCCATGTACAGAGCTGTGAGTCTGTAATGCCCCTGGTTTGGGAGGGTTGTTTTTACTTCAGGGTTTCTCTCATATTTAGGGGAAAGTAATGGCTTGTGATGCAATGCTGAGCTGCTTGAGACTGAGTGTCTTTGATTTTTCTTTCCTGTGCTGTGCAGTTCTTGAACTTCTGGAGCAAACAGGATACACTAGAACTGGAGAACCCTTCCCTGACCTCCACGCCCGTGTGCAGCCAGAAGGTGATTGTCACCACCCCACTGCACAGGGACAAGACCCCTCTGCTCCAGAAGAACTTAGCGTAAGTCCTCCCTTTTCCACACAGGACTCTGGTCCAGCTCAGGCACAGCTCTCAGTACCTGTCATGGTATTACTGAGAGAGGGGCAAGGCAGGCTGGGGATTTCCTCAAATCACTGTTTTCTCCCCCAAACAGCTCTTCTCTGAGCTGCAGGGAGTGAGTGTCCAGGCTCACTGGGGGCACAGCCAGGTGACCTCTGTTGTGCTCAGCTGCTGGGTGGGTTGTGGCCTTGTGTGGGTTACAGCCTGTCTGATCCCTTGTCTTTCTCACTCTGCTCCCAGGTTTGTCACACCAGATCAGACATATGTGGTGGACAACACACCTCACACTCCCACGCCTTTCAAAAACGCCCTGGAGAAATATGGACCAATTAGACCTCTGGTAATTATTGGGCAGGGCTGTGCCTTGAGGGGCTGATGAATGCAAATGAGACACCGGGTTGGGGCAGGGCTGTGATCAAACTTATCTGAGCCAGATCAAAGGGCAGCTTGGTAGTGCCAGGCTGAGAGGGGAGGGGTGAAGGGGACATTGTCACAGTGATCATTTCATTGTAAGGAGCTGCAGGACTTTTAGATCCTCTGTAAACCAGCTAAAAATGCCAAAAGCTGCCATTGAATCAGGCTGCCATGCTTGGCTACTGATGACCTCGAGGAGCAGGGAAACAATCTGCCTAGGCCTCCCTGAGGAGCTGGATCTCCCAGGCTTTATGTGCACACAGGTCTCCTGATGGCACACTGGGGTTCAGCTGATAAGTCCAGCTGCACCTGGACATCCTGTAAATCCATCAGGCTAGCAGAAAACTTGTCATATCTTTTCCAGCTGGGAAGCAAATAGGCTTTTGTGTTTGTCCTCCCACTGTGGGCTCTCCTGACCCCATTGTCCCTTGAGGGAAATGCTTGTGAGCCTGCCCAGCACAGAGATTTTGACTGCCTGGTGCTCTCTCTGCTTTTCCACCCCAGCCCCAGACTCCTCACCTGGAAGAAGACTTGAAGGAGGTGCTCCGAAGTGAAGCTGGCATCGAACTCATCATAGAGGATGATGTGAAGCCTGAGAAACAGAAGAGGAAACAAGGGGTGAGCTGGCTGTGCATCCAGTACCAGCTGCTAAGCTGCCCTGTGCTCTTAAGGAGTGTTTTGGCTGGTTTTATTCATCCTGCTCTAGGTGCCAAAATGTTTCTAGCCCTGTGGCTACTCTCTTTTAATCAGCAAGAAGTGCTTGAGGTTGAGGCCTGCTTCAAATACTGCCTGGAGTGTCCTGATTTATGCTGAGCTCAGGGCTTGTTGACGCACTTGGAGCACCTGGGGCAAGTTGGGCTCTCAGAAGGCTGTGGGATGGCATAAAAAGTCTCAGTTTCCTGGTGGCCTTCTCTTCCTACTAAAAGCTCCTCCTCTAAACTGGTGGCTCGAGGTGCCAGGAGGGGGGCACTGGAAGCTGCTGTGCCCTGTCGTAGGGAAAGCTGCACACATCTTCCCCCTGAGGTGCTGGTGCCATGCAGAACTGGGGTGCTGTGGCCTTGGTGTGCGCCTGGGCCCTCAGGGTGGCACTTTGCAGGGTGGATTTGTGCTGACACTGGTGTCCCTCTATCCCCCAGCTGCGCCGGAGCCCCATCAAGAAGGTCCGGAAGTCTCTGGCCCTGGATATTGTGGATGAAGACATGACACAAAACCTGCCTGCCCTCCCCAAGACTGTGTGTTTCAAAAGAGCCCAGGTGAGGGGTTGTGTGCTCAGAGCAGGGGCAGAGCTGGCTCTGCTCTGAAAAAACTCTGCAAAGCAGCAGTAGCAGCCTGGAGCTGCCTTTGAACAGCCCATGTGGATGAAGGGCTGGATTTCTTCTTTCCTTACACTTTTTCTCCTGGTGCAGCCTATGAATTTCCTGTCAAGGTCCCTGAACCTGTCCTCCTCGAGCAGGAAGAATGACAGTGGTTTGCTCAACAGAGCCTTTGTGCAAGTGCAGCCAGAGAAAATGTCCTACAGGAAAATGCCAAGCCATTTCAGGCCACCAGCACCGGTAAGCCCTGCAGCAGCCACTGCTCTCCCAGGCAGGAGTTTATCTGGCAGTGCAGCCCTTGTCCCTTGAGGAGTGAGGGATGGAGCTCTGAACTTCTGCACAGGCATCCCTGCACTCTCAGGGCTGTCTTTACACCAAGACTGGGAGAAGCTGAGCCAGAGGTGCCATTTTATGTTCCTCCAAGCCACAGCTGTGGCCTGCTCAGCATGTTTAGCCCTGGATTTCCTTATGGGAATTCTCACCCAGAAAGGAATTTGGATGACTGCTCTGGCAGTAAAATAAACCTTCCTTTTTCCAGTGGGTGCTCCTTGAGTGGACAGCAGCAAGCTCATCTTTTTTTGCTTTTCAGGGCAGAGCAACTCTGAAGTGCTGTATAAAGGTTAAACAGGAAGGTATTTCCCACCCCTGTGTTTTTTAGGGTGTTTCTGGGTAGTGGGGAAGGCTGTGTGCCTTAGGCAGCATAGGCTGGCTTTATCCTGCTTTATCCTGACCCTGTGGCAGTACAGAGCTCCAGTTGGCACCTTGTACCTGTGCTGAGGTTGGTGCTGTTACAGCAGCTCTGTTCCTCAGCTCTGCACAGCTGTGCTGGAGTCACAGGAGCCTACAAATGCCCTCTGGGGCATAAATGAAGTCTAAGTGTAGCTTAGAGATGGGGATTTGGACCATAATTTTGTAGATATTTGCTTGGGTTAAATCACTTGAGGTCTCTGGTAGCTTCAGTGGGGATGGAAACCTGTGCTGTCCTTGTTGGGTTAAACTGCAGCTGGGGGCTCCTGTGATGGTGTTTTCCCATCCCAGGAAGGTGCAGGGTTGTCCTCAGGAAACTGCAGTGAGGGGGGATCTGTCCCTGCATTAGAGCTGTCTTGTGAAACCTATTTCTTCTGACAAATAAATACCCTTCAGCCAGAGTAATTCCTTCTCCTTCCCAAAATAAACCCTTCTTAAACACTTCCATTTCTCCTCCTGTCCTCACCAGGGTTGTGTTGCTCTGAGAGCTAATGGCTCTGCATAAATAAACTTTGGGGGTGACAGGGAGGCAGCTGGTGTGGTGACAGAGTACAGGTGTGCAGTGAAATCCCACAGCCAGCAGGGCAGTCTGTGCTGCTGCTGGCCTCTGGGGATTTATTGTGCTGCTCTGGTGCTGCTGGCAGGCAGTTTTTTGTTAAGGAGGCTCATCCAGCTCTGGGCTGAGCCTCAGTGGGCCCAAAGCCACTCTGTGGCTGTGTGGGACATTCTTGCTGTGGCCAGCACTGGAGCCCTGGTTCCCTGCAGTGCGGATATTTCCAGTTCAGGGCACTGCCTGTCTCCTGGCATTTACCAGAGGATCCTCAGGGGCTTTGCTGGAGTGCAGAAGCACCTCATGGGTGCCCTTTCTGCTTGCAGAGACTGAGGCACTGCTGGGTTTTGGTTCCTCCTTTGTGCTGTGGGACCCTGCTGAAACTGAAGGCACCAGATTGCTGTTGAGGATGGCATTTGATCAAAGCAGACCTGGGGCCCAGCAGCTCCTGTAGGAGTTGAACTGGTTGGCAACAAACTCCACAGCTGTGCTTGAATTTCTTCTGTCATTCTGGAATATCTTCAGGGCAGTGAATTTTAATAGGTTTGTGATTTGGGGTTTTTGTCTTGAGGCAAGTAAGGGAAAGCCCTGAAAGGGATTGTCTTGAAGTGGAGCGCTCACCTGGGAAACTGCTGACCCTAAACCCCAGAAATTACCACCTCAGCTATGAGGAGTAACTGGTGGTGGTTTCTGAAGTTTTATTTCCCTTGTTAGTTTTGTTTATTTTTGCAGTCTTTTAGAACAGGATGTCACAAGATGTTTGTCCCTGGCCTTGACTGTGTTGTACACATCCTTTCTCTTCCCTCTGCAGATGACCAGGGCTTGGAAAGCAGTGGCCTGTGGTGGAACTCGAGACCAACTCTTCATGCAAGAGAAAGCTCGACAGTTTTTGGGCACATTGAAACAGAGTCACACATCAAGGACCTTAATCTTATCATGAAGGATTGTTCTGCTTTCTAATCTTATTTTTTAAACCTTTTTAATAAGTGGAGGGGGAACCACAGGAAAAAATATCTTCTGCCAGGCCTTAGTGTATGGGAGTGGATTTTTTTTCCCTTCACTTTCCAGGTAGATCTACATTGTAATAAATTGGGCTAACTGCTGGCTAGTGTGTGGAATGCAAGCTTGGGATCATTATGGAAAGGCAAACGAGGGAGGCTTGGAGAGCTGACAGCAAGACCTCTCTCTGCAAGACCTGAGTTCTGGAAAAGTGGAAGCAGCAGCCGTGTTGCACCTTGGAGCAGCAGGTACTGGAGACCGGCCTCACAGCATCCCTGGATTCCTGCTGCTGCTCTGGTACCTCAGCAATGGCTTTGTGAAGATTCCTGCATGCCTTGAGTGTCCCTCCTGGCTTTCCCCAGGGGATGAAGTGTCTCCCTGGGCTGGAGAAGGAGGAGGGAGGCTGTGGTGCTCTGTGGGGTGACCTGTGCCTGGAGCCCCTTGCTCCCCGTGGGGCTGCTTTGTCCTGCCATGGCTCCAGCAGGGGCCTCTTCCCCATGACTGTGCTCCCTCTTCCAATAAATGATGGTGCTCTCATCCCTGGGACTCTGCCTCTGCCTTGCAGCACTGGGGGAAGGCAGCAAAATGCTGGGTTTTGTGTGGGCTCTTTGCTGTCCTGGAAAGTTGTTGGATTCCTGTTGACTTCTCAGCAGGGAGGAGAAGGGATGTTCTCCCCACACGCACTGAGTTTCATCAGCTGTTCTGAAGTTGTGGCTGCTTTAGGGGCAGGTGCCACACAGTGAGTGAGGTTTGGGATCCCTGCAGGGGTGGAAGGAGGCTGGAGGAAGAGCAGCAGGGGTGTGGGATGTAGCAGAGCCTTTCTGTTGCCCTTCCTTTGGAGGCTTAAGTTGCACCATGTAGCTATTCCAGTGTGGGAACAGTAGCACTGCCCTGGTTTGAGGTAGCCAAGGATGGAGTGTGGGGATCTTAGCAACATATTAACTCTGCAAGTGGAAAGGTGTTGGGAAAACTGCAGAGCAGCTCGAGAGAACAGGAAGAGCTTTTTGGGTGAGCTGTGATGAGCTCTTGGTGGCCAAAGCCAGCCTGGCAGATCTGCCCCTGGCTGGGGCTGGGCACACAGCAAAGATGTGCCCAGCCCAGGGTGGAAAACCAGAGCTGGGCTGCACAAATCTCCTTTCAGGTTGTGGCTTATGCTGGAAATAGAGTAAAAAAATCCTTGCTGACAAACTTGTTAATAAAACCTTGGATCCTGGGAAATGAGGGAGGTTTAGAAACCCAG
>JAYDZK010000070.1:3804433-3815179 GCA_034509185.1 Euphonia xanthogaster | reverse complement strand
GGGCTCTTTCTGCAGCAGCACTGACACAGCCAGAGCACACAGCCTCCAGCTGCACCAAGGGAAATACAGGCTGGAGATCGGGGAAAAGTTTTTCATGGAAAGAGTGATAAAGTTCTGGAATGTTCTGCCCAGGGAGGTGGTGGAGTCCCCATGCCTGGGTGTGTTTAACAAAGCCTGGATGTGGCACTGGGTGCCAGGGTTTAGTGAGGGGTTGGAACTGGGTTGGACTTGATGATCTTGGAGGTCTCTTCCAACCCAGTGATTCTGGGAATTCTGTGTGAATTCTGTGTGAATTCTGTGAATCCTGTGGAAGGAAATCTTCCCCCCCTCTCTAGATGTCATCTTTTTTGCAATCCCACGCCATGGCAATGCAGCTGGATTAACACCCAGGCAGAGCCGTGTTGAACCAGGAGATGGTTTTGTCCCTTCTTTAGAGTGATTTCTGGTTTGAAGGATTATTCTCCGCTCCTGCCGCTAAGGGGGAGTGTTGCCACGCCGAGGAGCAGCTGGACGAGGCCGAAGCAGCGCATCCTTCCCCTCCTTGCAGCTGCTTTTCCCTCCCGCAGCGGTGGGAGAGGCAGGAGTGAAGCAGGGATGGCCGCAGCATCAGCCAGGGGAGGGCAAACACCCTCCTGTTCGGTGTCAAAGTGGGGAGTGACGCGAAATTCAGACCCAGCTTGGACAATAAACAAACTCCATCCTTTGTAGCCACATGGCTTTGACATGGGCTGAGGCACTGGTTGATCCAGGAGGCCCCAGGAGGATGGAAAGTGCTGAAGAGTGGGGAGGGCATGATGAGGATGCCAGGAGGGCGGAAGGACCCTCAGCTCATGGAATGAGCTTTCCTGCTGCAGGAAGGAGTGGATGAAGAAGAGAAATGCCCCGAAACTGCCCCTGGAAAGGGCCCCTCCCTGCCTGGAGAAAAGAGTTAAACATGGGGCTTGGAGGCTCTCTGGGGTAGGGCAGGTCAGGATCTCTGCTTCTGGCAGCTTTCCTGTGCTCTGATGCTTGTGTCATCACTGCTGTGCTCAAGCTGACCTCAAGGTCATCCCCCTGCCCTGTGAGAGACACGAGATGTATGTGCAGTTCAGACTTTGCCTCCTCAGACCCCCAGTCCCTCTGCCCATGAACTGCAGATAACCTCCCCTCCATCCCTTCTTTACTTCTCCCTGCACAGGGGATTTTGGGATCTGCAGATGCCAAACATGCTTGTTTATGGGTTGCTGGTGTTAGAATTGTGAGTTTTCCTTAAAGATATGCTCTCTTTTTAGTTTCTTACTTCACTTCAAATGTCATCCCTTTTCTCTTCTTCTTTCAGAGCCACCCAGGGATTTTATTCACAGAATTGGAATGAGCTGCAGAAGGGATAAAGATCATTCATAGGAACCTTGAAAGAATTGTCTGAGCTCTATGAAACTGAGATTAAAAATAAAACAGGGAGGTGAAGCACAGGCTCCAGCACAAGCTTCGTATAAATACTTGTCCATGAAATCAGGAGCTCTTCCCACCACACTGGGTGACCTGCACAGGGAGGAGCTGCTGTATCCCCCTCAGGAGTGGGTAAATAGGAGCAGAGCCCAAAGGCAGGAAAGCAGCAGGCTGGAAAACCTGCCAGCTCTCAGTGGAAAATGTTTGTGCTGCTTCCTCCTGGGGAAAGGGACAGGTGAGCTCTGCTGGGTGTGGTTTCAGAGCTGTGGCACTGACAGGGAACTCCAGTGATCAAGTTCCGGAATGTTCTGCCCAGGGAGGTGGTGGAGTCCCCATCCCTGGGTGTGTTCAACAAAGCCTGGATGTGGCACTGGGGGCCAGGGTTGAGTTGAGGTGTAAGGGGACAGGTGGGACTCGATCTTGAAAGTCTCTTCCAACCTTGTGATTCTGTAATTCCTGGGGAAGTGAAGAGGAGAAAGAGGAGAAGGAGCTGTAATCCCTCGGTGGCTGCAGGCACAGCTTGTGATGCTTTTGCTGCTGATATAAAAGGAAAGGCCCTCTGGTGCCTGGGAACCTCCTGGCCAAAGACCTGGGGCTGGATCACTGCCAGTCCTCAGCCTCTGTCCAGGCTGGTGTTTCTGGTTCTTGCATCCTCCCATCACATCAACAATATTCTCACAAAGCACTTTCCTCCAGACTGGTATCACAGATGTTTCCCAGCTCAAACCCAGCCAGACCCCACTCTTGAGCACCCAAAGCTGGGAAATTCCAAGGAGAAAGGCCTGATCTGATGCTGTGCTGGCTCCCCGTGCCCAGGCAGAGGCTGACCCCAGGGAGGATGCCTTGTTGAGCTGTAAATGCTGGGAGATGCTCTCTGGGTGCTCGCTGTCAGCTGGCCCCATGCAGCTGCCCTGGTTTTGGGTCAGGCAGGGGACTCACACGAGGTATTTATGGCAGAAAAGCCACTCTGAGGCATAACACGTTTGTGTAGCTCCTCCTGTTGCCTTCTCTGGGTAAGTGACCTCGAGAGGTGTCTTTTTAGATAAAGTGAAGGAAGGTGAACATTTTTTGAGTTTGATAAAAGGCCATGCTGTGTCTGTGGTGGCTGTTTTGAGCATTCTGTGGCTGGCTGGAGACCTGCTGAGTTCCTCTGTTATCAGGACAAGCCACACTGAAATGCAAAACCTTCCCCATCTCCCTCATATGGTTTTTTGTTTATTTTTTTAAGATTCCAGTTGGGGGGTTTTACTGGTGCCCAGCTGGCTCTGGCCTGGCTGTTCTCCCCTCCTGCCCCTGTGGCCACAGCACTGGGCCAGGGATGATTCCAGGACATCAGATGGACTTTGGGAGGTGGAGAAGGAGCCAGGTCAGGGTGGGAAGCTGGTGAGAGCACAGTGGGATGGTGCAGTAAGGACAAAGGGCTTCAGCTCTCCATTGGACAGGAAGGCAAAGATGCTGTTCCTAAGGATAAGTCTTCCTCCTAGGAAGAGAGAAAAAAAAGCCATTTTAGGTGTTGCTGATAAGGAATCAACTAAATTCCTCTTTTCTAGGTCCCCATCTCTGCAAGAGATCACTCAGCTATTCAGCTAAGGCTTAGCACATGGGGCTTTTGAAAACATCTTGCTGCAAGTGCCTGGAAAATGCTATCATTTAAATCCATAATAGCTCTGTTAGGAAACCTGCCCCAGGCATGCATCAGCTCCTGGTGGGGCTGTGTGTGTGCCTGGTACTGCTTCCCATCACCCCAGCCATGAATAATGTGAATCCAACAGCAGCCTGCCTGGGCTTGGGAGCAGCTCAGGCCACGGGCCAGAAAGTGATCCAGCATGCCCAGGTGGGCTCCCAGCCAGGGCTGGGGCTGTGTGACAGCCTGGTGTCCTCCCAGAGGAGCTGAGTGTGCTCCCATCTGCTGCTGCCTGTGGCCATCCTGCGCCCCACTGGGGTCTCTGTTGGGTGGTGGGAGAGGCAAAGCGAGGTGGGAAGGCACCAGTGTGTCCTTTTCTCAGGAGAAAGTCAATTTCTGGAACAAACCTGGGAGCAAACAGCTGGGTGCCATCAGCTCCGTGACACCCAGACAGGTCCCTGGCAGGAGGTGTCAGCAAACCCTGCCTGTGCTGAGCTTTTGGTGGCAGTACTGAGGGTAAAGAGGGAGCTCTGCTGGACCCTCTGCTGATGCCTCTGTCTGCTCTTCCCATAAAATATGGATCTGGGAGATCTGGAGAGCTCTGCTGCAGTTACTGAAATGCTTTTACATCATGTATTGCTTGCTGCTGCCCACACACTCTCCTGAATAATCATCAGTTTCTTCTATAATTATGTTTATTGCACGCTTGCTATGGTGACACATTATCCTGCTCTGAGGAGTTCCAAGACAGAGTTCCACGTTCCAGTTTCTGCTCTGGGGGTGCAGCCAATTCCTGGGGTGCTGAGGGGGGATTTAGGAGGGAAATCCTTCCACAGCCTCTCTGTCAGGCTCCCCCTGCCCAAGGTGGCATCACAGCAGGTAGCACAGAAATTAATAACATCATCATCTTTCTTGTGTGCTTTGGTAAGCAAGCTAATTAATAATGATGGGTCAACAGTTTTTAGGATTTTAGGATTAGCACCAGGTTTAGAGGAGGATCATGTGCATGTCTGAGCTGCAGTGTGCAGATGTAGGCAGGTGCGTGGCAGTAAATGATGTGTGACCCACATATTAAAGTAGTTTTATTGTCTTAGAAAAAAAAAAGTTTATGGACTTAATCCTCTTCCTCCACCACCTGCCCTAGTTTATTCAATCCCTCTTATTTAGGATCAAAATAAGACTTTGGTGTTATCAGGTAACTGGTGGCTTTGGGGTGAGATGACCCAGCCCCCACAGCCCCGTGGTATTTTATGAATTATTTGCCTTATGTGCTGCAGGGGTGAATTACAGCTGAGGAGCTGGGGACATCTCACATCTCAACAGACTCACAGAGGGTCTGTCCTGCTTCTCCCACCTTGGTTTTCCTCCAGCCCCAAGGAAGCAGCCCCAGGGCAATGAGGAGGGGTGCATTTAGCAGCACCCTGTGAGGAGAGCCAGGCAGTGAGTGTGGGCTCCTGCCTGCCCTCCCGGAGCCCCCCTTGCTGCTGGCAGCCCACCAGCCCTGCACACAGTGTGCTGGGTAACACCAGGGTAATCAGCCCATAAGCTGCTAATTAAAACAGAAGTGTACTGCAGCGAGAAGGGCCCTGTGTGATGGACCTTGAAATGCTCTGTTTGCACAGCTGATGAGACACTCAGCACCCTGCAGCTACTCTGTGCTGCCTGAGGGCTCCCCACTTCTGCAGGCTCCCTGACCTGGTGGCCCTCGTGTGTCCTGCTTCTCCCTGGGGTCATCCCAGGGCCTGCAGCAGAGCTAGGGGTGAGGTCTTGGTTTGGTTTATACTGGAATGGTGTCTGAAGGAGTGTATGGTATGTCTGGGATGAGTGGGATGATCCATCTGCTTTGGGGGGCAGTGATGGGGTGTGACCTAGTGGGGACAAGGGGGTGGCCAGGGAGGAGCCCCTGGTGGCCCTTGGTGACTTCCCCCTGCTGCCCCTGCTGTGAGCTGAGGATTTGCCCACCCCACCTGCACGTGGAGGTGTGGGGGGCTTTGGGGTTATCTCTGTTTGCCCAAGTGCTTTGAGATCATCAGGAGAAATGCAGTCCCAGGGGATTTGTGTAATGGGCCAGCCCCTGCCAGCCCCTGCCCTCCCTCCTGCCTGTCCACAGGTCCAACACTTACTCAGGTGGCCAAGTGAAACACGGGCAGTACCTGCTGCACACTGCACACAAATTAGGGCTGAGCTACAGCAGTTAATTCCTTTTAAAATGGGCATGGAAAATTAGAGGACAGGAATGAGATGGCTTTGTTTTACAGACTATTCCTAGGGAAGCTTCTCTCCGCCCTTTGTGGGCAGGGGCTGCCCTGCAGACCATGGCTGTTGCCTTGACTCCAGGTTTAAAAACATCCAGCCATTTTCTCCCAGTTTTTCCCATCTCCAGGCAGTTGCACCTGTTCTGAGTGCCTCTTTCCCTCAAGGTTTGATCCTGAAGCAAAGTCTGAGTTGCAGAGGTTGCTGGTGCTGGGATGGATGCGGTCACAGGAGCCCAGGGTGCTGCAGGAGCTTGGTGTGAGCTTTGGGTCAGGAGCTGAGCTGGTCCCCAGTGCTGGTGCAGGGCTGTGTTTGGTGAGGCTTAGTGCAGTTCTCACAACAACCCTACAGGCCAGAGAAATAATGCGAGTGTGGGGTCTGTGCTGGGGATGCTGCACCCCCCTCTTGAGCTCTAATGGAGCAACACAACCATTCCTCTGTAACTGGACAGAAATTAAGGCAGAGAAACCCCCGGGGAGGGAAACTTGCTTTTCTGGGAAACATCATCTCCACAGCCAGCACTGAGAGGCACAAGGTTCCTGGGCTTAAGGGGGCAGCAGTTGCCTTTCTTATCCTTGTCTTCTGAGACAAGCAGCACTGGCATGTGGGAAGAGATGCTCCAGCTTTGTTTTAATTTGCTGGAGAAGGGATCTTGCAGCAGCTGCATACTTAATGGCTTTCTAGGGCCATTCATTTACCTGACAAGTCGACCAGCAAACCCAGAGCAGTGATTCTACCTGCTTGCCATGACGTCTCTTTTGGCCCCAATAAACCTTCCCACTCCTTGCAGCTCAGCTGATGAATCTGCCCTGAGATGCAGGGAAGGGTATCTCCAGAACAATGAATCCATGTCAAAAGATTTGTGAGCAGCCAGCCAAACAATTCCAGACAGAGAGACAGGAGAAAGGACATCATTCCCGAAAGCACTGCATTATTGATTAAGCATTTGTGATCCATAAAACATAGTAAAACTGTGGGGTTGGCTGCAGAATGAATTCTACCAAAAAAAGAGGTTGTTGCCTTTTACTGTCTTTGGTCCTCAAGGATGAGGCTAAAGCAAGTTTAGTACCAAGCAGGAATTCATTTGTATAATAATGGTTTTTGATGACTTGCAAAGGTTATTTTATGATTAGCCATCTAATTATAAAATGGCCAACAATTTCATCTGATCCAAATCTGCATCAGCTAAATTATGAAATGCCCTTGTTTTATGCAAATTCTGGAAATATTGCTTCCTTAACCTCCCAACCCTGCTGTCTGTCACTGCTTGTGTGGAGCATAAATCTCAGGGCAGTGCCAGAGCTGCATTCAGTGGCAAACAGAAGAGGGTGGATGGATTCCAGGGGAACAGGGGCAGTGGTGAGCGATGGTGGAGGTGCAGCACGGGGCAGATGTGGGCAGATGTGGCTGGGTAACCCCATGGCACGGCCCCAGCTGGGCTGCCCTGCCTGGGGAGCTGCTGGAGCTGGCACAGAGAGGTAGGAGAGTGCTCCTAGGGAAGGGTTCATCAATCACTTGATGGCCTGGAGAGGTGAGATGTCCTTGCTCTCAGGATCTCCACACTCCATCTTTCCTGACCCTTCCAACCATAGAATGGTTTGGGTTGGAAGGGGCCCTGAAGATCCTCTTGTTCCAGTCCTACAGCCATGTGCAGGGACACTGCTCTTAGCCCAGGCTGGTCAGGGCCCATCCAGCCTGACCCTGAACATTTGCAGGGATGGGGCAGCTTCTCCAGCTTCTCTGCTGAGAACAAGCCCTGGTTTCTCTCTGCTTTAATTTCTCCTGGTCACTTGGGGCCAAGAATACTTTTGTCTTGGGCCTGAGGAGCGTTGCTGAAAGGTCCTACAGTAATGGGCCATGAAGCACAAATTCCTCCTGGTCTTGTTCTCTCACAGCACTGCAGGGAGTGAGGGCAGGGGAAACTGAGGCACAGGTTTGCTGTCCTTCAAGGTGGGCACGTCTGAGACTCGGATGTAGGTGGGCAGGGGACTGATCAGAGCTGCTCTAGAAACACTGTGTGTATTTTATGGCTTCTTTGTTTGGAAGAGATGCTGAAATTTGTTAAGCAGGGATGATAAGAAAACCTTTCATATATTTTTTCCCCCAGTTTTATAAATGATAAAGCAAACAAATTTTTTGTTTCAGGCAATCACAATTCTCAAAACCAGAACATTTTGGCTACTCCTGGAGATGACTCTTCTTCCAAAGAATGCAACTTTTACCAGAGCACCAGAGAGGGCAACACTGAAATAAAACAGTCTGAGGGTGGTGATTGTTGCAGAGAAGGACAGAAACTCCCCATGTGTTTTCCATTCCCCAAATCATGTGTTTGGGGTTTTGTTTTTGGCCACTATTCTCCTTCCTGTTCAAACAAGCCTTTAATGATGGGCTTGTGCCTGTGTCCCTGGGACAAGCCAGGCCTGGGTGAACTCCAAGGAGGAGATGGTGAGAGCAGAGGAACTGCAGCAGGAATCAAGAGCTTGTCTGGGAAACCCTGGAGACGTTTGAAGGACTTTGGTATGATCCTTGTGAGATCAGCTCATGATCCTGGTGGGGCTCTCAGAACAGGCGGGGATCTGCTGTGGTAATAGAGAATCTCTGCGCTGGAGGCAGGGAGAGCAGCTAAGGAGGAGGAAAAACATCAGGAGAGGGGGAGGAGAGGAGGATTGTGAAGATTAGGTCCAATTAGTTACGTGCACTTTAAACATCAGATCCTATTAAACACTCCTGGTTTAAAACCAGGCCCTATTATTTGGCTGCAGCTTCCAGACAAAGTCCCGTTAAGTGGAGCTGCTTTGAAATCCAGGGCCTCAGACACAGCCATTATGGAGATCAGGCCCATTAAATATATTCAGTTTGAAGATCAGGCCTGGTTTTACTCAGGCAGTTCAAAGCTGGTCTCTAATTAAGCAGAGGCAGCTGGGGAGCTGGAGCTTGAGGCGAGAGGGGCACCTGTGGAGCAGCTCCTGCGCCTGCAGCTCCTCCCTGGTGGAAAGGAGCCCCTGGCCAGCCTTGGGCAGGGTGCTCTCGGTCCTGCCTGCCCATGCTGAGTTACCCCAAATGCATTTTCCAGCTGGAAGGGAGCGAGGGTGGTCTCCAGGCTGGTGGAGATGGAGGCTTGAGGCTTCAGAGGTGAACAACAGGGGGCTGAGGGAATATTGCTGGCTGGGTTGGGAGCTTGAGAAATCAGGGGGATAAAAAGGTGCCCTGTGCTCCCCTCAGGTTTTCCTCTGATTTTGAGATGTGTCAGCCTGCAACACCTGAACTCTTTGTGCCTGGGGGGACCAGGGCTGTGCCCTAGGTGGTGCTGGGGCACGGGGAGGTGACCCCTGGAGAGCCCCAAAGGGTTTGGGTGTTCAACAAGCCACGGAGTGCACGGAAACGTGGGCACTCACCTGTCTGCTGGGACCCAAGGAGCTGGGCACGGCTGGGGTCTGTGCTTTGGGTGCTTGGGAGCCCCACTCTCAGCACGAGCCTCCCTGCTCTGCCGGCCGTGGTGGCAGCCTGGGGGCTCAGTGGTGCTTTCCCTGTAGGATTGCACAGCTCCTCTGGAGTCCTTGTGTGGGTGCTTCCCTCACTAACAGGAATGGTTCAGGAGCACATCTCAGCTGTGAGATGAGGGGGTCAGAGAGGGCACCCAGCCCAAACCCACTGCCCCAAGGCAGCGCTCCCTGCCTGGGGTCCTGACCCCACCGGTGCCAGCCCAGCCCTGCTGAGCCTTGGCTGCAGTGCCTCATTCTCACAGCTGAAGGTTTTCCTGCAAGACACCATCGACCATCCCTCCTCATCCTGCTTCTCCACACGTTGCTCACTGCTCCTGCTCTGCTTTCACAAGGTGTGATGGGCAGAGGTGTGACAGCATCAGGGGTCGTTTTCTTCCTGGTCCCCACATCAGTGCAGGGCACTGAGGAGCCCCTGAGATGCTCCTACAGACATTACTGGCATCATTGCTATCTATTCCCAGGGGATTTATTTGGTGCTGCTCTTGGTCCCGAGCCTCTGTAGCATCAGATCACTTTTAATTAGTGCTGGCTGCTTTTATCTTTGATGGAGAAAAAGGATTTTGCCATTTGGACTTTGGCATATGAAGTATTAACTTAAATATATATATTTAATTTTTGTATTAAATATTATGTAGCAGCACAGTATTAATATTAAAACTTTAATACAATGTAAATGTCAGACTTGCAGTGATAAAACTTAAATGAAATATATTTATAATGTATTTATCTCTCTGTTTCACTTGCAATAGCAAAAGATTTTTAAGTCAAACCAGATTTTTTTTCACTTTTCAATAGAAGTGCTGTTTCTTTGTTCTACAAGAAACCATTCCATTAGAGGCTGTTTTGATTTTTTTGTTATCACTTCTGATCTCATGACTTGAAGACTCAGAGCTGGAATGAGTGCTGAGGCTGAGCCCTGAGGTGATAGATGGGAGTGCTGTCAGCTCTCACCCTTGCCTCGCCCTTACCTCTCCTCTCCCCTTTGTTGCTGTGGTTCCCAGGAAGCAGATCCGTGCTCCTGGCCCTGCCTGATGCTCTTGTGGCCCAGCTGGGGACCCACAAGGGCCAGTGGGGGGAGTGGCCCCCCTGCAGCTCGGCAGCAGCTGCTGTCCCTGTGACCCGTGCTGGGCTCAGTGGCACGGGCACACCCCAGGCAGTTGTCCAAAAGCTGTGGCAAGGAGGGGTGCCTGGAATCCTGCCTGGTGCCTGTGCTGGCAAGGGGAGGGAGATGTCCCCAGGCATGCAGGGAGGGGCAAGGGGAACCTCAGAGCCCTTCACAAACAGCAAAAAACAGACAAAAGTGGGGTAGGGAAGCTGCCCTGCCCCAGCCTGGCCCTTCTCCTGGTGCTGCTTTTCCCTGGTCACTCAGCCCCTCAGCAGCAGAGGAGTGGAAGAGCCTCCTTCCAACCCCCAGCTCTCCTCCTGCTGGGAAGGGCGAACATTCAGCCCTCCAGGACAGCAGTGGGGAAAAACTGTGAGGGAATCCCTGAGAGGCTGTGGGGGAAGGCTGAGGGAATGAGGGTCTGGGGTCCTGCCCTGCCCTGCCCTGCCCTGCCAGCTGTGCTGGCCCTGTCTGGGTGAGCTGAGCTGCTGAAGGGCTGTAGAAACGTGGCTCAGAGTGGGATCCTGGTGCCCCAAACCCCCTGGGTCCCTCTGACACAACAATGAAAGGTGCTTAAGAACTGGTCCCAGCAAGATAAACTGGCTGGCCCTGTTCCCACCCTCCTGTGCTTTCACTGTTCCAGGTGGGTCTCAGGTTTAGCTGGGTGTGTGTTCTGTCCCCATCTGTCAGAGCTGGGGCAGCTCTCTGCTGTCCATGGGCAGGTTTCTTTCTCTCTCCCACAGCCCATCCTCCCTCCATGAGATCTCTGCTGTCCATGGCCACTGAGTGTCCCTGCAGGGCTGAGCAAATTCCAGCATCCCATGGGGAGATGCTGC
>JAYDZK010000070.1:3772864-3794662 GCA_034509185.1 Euphonia xanthogaster | reverse complement strand
GCTGTGGGCTGTGGGCTGTAGGATGTGGGCTGTGGGCTATGGGCTGTGGGATGCAGTGCTGGGCTCTGGGCTGTGGGATGTGGGATATGGGCTGTGGGATGTGGGATGCAGTGCTGGGCTCTGGGCTGTGGGATGTGGGCTGTGGGATGTGGGCTGTGGGATGTGGGATGCAGTGCTGGGCTGTGGGCTGTGGGCTGTGGGCTCTGGGCTGTGGGATGTGGGATATGGGCTGTGGGCTGTGGGATGCAGTGCTGGGATGTGGGCTGTGGGCTGTGGGATGCAGTGCTGGGCTGTGGGATGTGGGATTTGGGCTGTGGGCTGTGGGCTGTGGGATGCGGTGCTGGGCTCTGGGCTGTGGATGTGGGATATGGGCTGTGGGCTGTGGGAGGCAGTGCTGCCGGCTCGCCAGGGCTGCCTGCTCGCTGTGTGGCTCCCGCCTCGGTGCCCACGGGACACCAGGCAGGACCTGTGGCTCTGCACCACCGGGACGGGACAGAGCATCCCCCCCGAGCTCCCTTCCCAACATCACTGGGTCACGAGGTCTCCAAACCCGGGAGAACCCTGGGATGTGGTTGTTTTGGGGCGGTTTTGGACTGGTTTGCTGCCTCTAGATGGCACTGACCCAACGCGCACGGTGCAGGAGGCGTCTGCCTCACATCTTCTTCACTCCCTTGGGTTATTTTTGTTTTAGAATCCTGTAATAATGGATGCTCAGTTTCGGCAACGAGGTGCTGATTACAGAAATAATCGATGCCATTGAGAGAAAAGAGCCTGTCCGTGCCAGGTCCTTCCCTTCTCGCTCCGGTAGGAGCCGGGGCTCGGGTCCCTGCGGCCCCGGGAGAGCTGAGCAGGGACAGAAAGGATGCTCGGCCCACGGGCAAGGAGAATTCCTTTCGTGGATGCCTCCTCCTTCCCTGAATGCTCGTCACACGGGTGTGGGAAGGCAGCAGCACAGCGTGCAGCCGGGCAGGGCCCTCGGCTCCGGCAGACATCCCCGTTCTGCTCCTGGTTATCCCTGGTAACAGCTTTGCTCTCTAAATCCCATTTTATGCTGATTTCCACATCCCTTGAGTCAGGCAGCGAGAATCTGCCTTAAACCCCGGAGCAACATGAGATCTGTGGAGCTCTAGGATGCTCTGTGGACCAAAGGCATGACAAGAGCAGAGGGAAAATTCCCAGCCCTGTTTGGCTCACCATGGAGGATTAAAAGGTCCAGCCTGGGTTGGAATGGGCTGTAAACAGCATTTGGTCCCTGAGCAGCCCCATTCCTTCTCCTCCTGGGACATCTGTGTCCCCAGCACCCTGCAGGGATGGGAATGTGCATTACCCACCACGGGGTTGAACACTGGGGATGATTTTAAAAGGAGACCCAGATTATGGGGGGCTCCGGGGACCTTTAGCAGCTGCTGGCTGCCAGAAAGGAGGGTCATGGCTGCCATGACCAGAGCCTGGTGGCATTGGTCAGGTCTGTCCATGGAGCACGAGGGTCTCAGCCCCTCTCTGCCTCCCTTCCCTGTGGGACTGACCATGGCTCCAGCGGGGGTTGATTCCTTATCTGATGGCAGACAAAGCTCCCAGCATTGCGCAGGCTGAAAGGCTCCTTTTGCTGCCTCCCAGGAAATAATCACATTTTCCATTGTGCTTTGCCCGGCCCCTTGGGTAATAATGAGAGAGGGAGAGCAGGGACGGGGCTGCTCAGGGCCAGCACCTTGCAATGGAGCTGCTCTCCAAAGTGTCTGTCAGGGATCCTGGGGGGATAAGGAAGGGTTAATGGCCTGACCCACAATATTCATCTGTAGCTATTTGAAAATTGGTGTGTTTTCCTGCTGTACTTGCTGGACAGCTTGAAAGATGGTATTGTGCACATATTTCTCTGTATCTTAATATAATTTTGTTATATATTAATATATATTTGTATTTCTTAATATATCTGACATAAGCTGCCTAAAGGACAGTGTGGCATTATTTAAGCTTTATTTAAAGGACAAGTCAGGGGAGATTTCTGGAAAATCTGGGCTATTCCCCACGCAGCAAGGGAGGGGAATACTGAATTCCCTCCTTTCCAGCACAAATTAGCAAATGCATATTGCCTGAGCAGGAGGGAATACAATGTGATCAGGAAACTTGTCTAAGGCAGGAGGGAGCTCTGCTCCCAGGGACTGCCACTGATTTCTCAGAGATGTCAGTGTCACTGTGCCTGGGTCCCTGCCTGGGATGGGTCCCTGCAGCAGCTTTCCCAACACACCTGACAAAAAGCAAATCCAAACTTCTGGCCATGCCCATGGCTGGTGTTGAGTGGGGAGGACTCCCCAGAGTGAGAAGCAGTGGTGGGCACTTAAATATCACTAGAAGAGGGTTAAAAACTGCACATGGCTCGTGAGATGTCTCTGTCCTTTCCTCTAGGAGGGAAGGATGGGCACCAGCACATTCCCATCTCTCAGCCAGCATTGCCCTGGAAAATAAATCCTCCCTTGGGAATGGCTGCCAATCCCATGGTGTCCTGAAGTGAAAGATAGTGAAAGATCTGTGCAGATTACATGAACATCTCCTGATTTCTGACCTCATCTCATGCACTTTGAGAAGGTCTGATTTTTCTTCTTTTTTTTTTTTTTTTTTGGAACTGGCATTATTCCTTCCAGCAAGAAAGAATCACTGAAATGGACATTTTCAAGGAGATTTTGAATGGGTCATAATGTCTTTGAAAGAAAGATGGATGTTTGGTTTGGATGAAGGCTCATAAATTATCTGGGGGAAGGGTGCATCTACTGGGAAATATGAATGTGGGTAAAACATTTGCACAATTTTCTGTTTGCAGAGTTATCAAAGCTTCCAGAAATGTTGCTTTTAGGACTTGCAGTGTGTATTTAACTTTTCCTTCAGCAAATCTTTTTGGCTTTTATTCTTATTTGCTAAGTAGTTGGCTTGTTTGGGAAGCTCAGAGGGAAGGGGTGGGCTTGGTGCATTTCCTGTTGCAAGGAATATGGAAATCAAGTCCCTCTTCTGGTCCTGGTAAGATCCTATTTGCCCTCCTGACTTACAGCTCTGATTTTTCTTCTCCCTGAAGAAAAACTCATGGACATGATGAGCAAAACCCTCATATTTTCTTCTTTTCTTCCCCTCAGATTGTGCAGGTTTTGGGGCAGGATGGCAATGGGGATTCCTATACATCTCTGGGAAGGAGTGAGCGAGGTCCAGTGTCCTGAACTCACACAGAGAACACAAATCCTTGAGCCACAGAGAGATTAGGATGAGGCAAACCAATGTGGAGCATTCATAATGAGTAGTAAATAGCTAATGGGGGCTGGCTGTCTGCACAGGTACAGAGCTTCATCAGGAGGCAGCAGTGACATCCTGATAATGGCTTGCATTTAATAACAGGATTTAACATCCCCGTAAAGGGAGCAGGCAGGCAGCTCCTGTCAGGACCACGAGACAGAGTTCCCTTGTATTACACTTCCACAAATCACTTGTGAAACTGGGGCAGGCACTGGCAGAAAGAGGCGTTATCTCTTCCCTCTTCCTGGCCAGAGGAGGAACCACTGCCATGGGGGATGGAGGACAAGAGGTGACTGTGGTGGGCTTGGGGGGCCCAGTCCCTGTGGGGGATTGCCCTGACCCACACACGGATATTGGCCATAGGGACTGAGCCTGGGGCTCCCTGGAGGGGTCTGGCCAAGAGGCAGAACCTCACTGGGTCTGGGCTGTGCATCCTTGCACGGGGATGCTCTCTGGGGATTCTCTTGGACCCATTCCCAGGCTGCACGACTGAAGCCCCTGTGCAGCCAAAGCCGGAGCTCCGTGCTTCGCTCCGCCGCAATTCCAGACTGTGCCACCCCGTTCCAGCCCACCCACGCCCTGGGATGCTCTCCCAGCCCTGCTCCCCTGGAAGCTTGGCATGCTCTGGATGTGCAGACATCCTCGGGGAGCCTGGAGGCGGGTGGGCTGTGTGTGTGGGGGTGTCATGTTCCCAAATCCCTGCTCAGACCCGCCGGCTCCCGGGGAGCCGCACGCTGGGCGGGCACACGCTGCAAGGCCGTGGGTGGGCTCTGTCAAAGGGGGCTTTGAGAGCGTGGTAACCAAAGGGATGAAACTTGATTAGCTGGGGTTGTGATCAATAATTAATGCTGGTTATTTATTATTTGTTAAGTGCCGACACTGTGCTCGCTTCCCAGTCCCCCCAGTGGATCTCCAGCCTTGCTCGGCATCCCCGGGTTGTATTTTTATGCTGCTCAAGGGTCACAAAAGATTTCAAAGAAAGAATATTTTAAAAAATGTAATCCTTTGTGCAGAGAGAACAGAAGCATCCAGCCACTGTAGAATTTGCTGTAACTGGGGAGAAAATTTGATCTTCTTTTTCCTCGCGGTTTGATTTCAGGGCAGCTCGGGATGCAATAATCTGCAGGTCAGAAGTCGGTGTGGGGGTAGTGCAGGTCCACGTGAAGCCAGAGCTGTGCCAAGTGCACCAGAGCAAAGAGAAGTGAGAGGCAATGCAGCCGGATTTGAAGAGATTTGAATTATTCAGTCGGCTGGGTCATGGGCAGATCGTGCCACTTGTGGCATCTCTGGAGCCTGAGAGCTGCCCTTCATGCCAGGGCAGAGGGTGAGGAGGGTCCTGGGCTTTCCTGGAGCTCTGTGGCTCTCTCTGCCAGCTTGCAGGGGGTGTGGGCAGGGGGAGAGGGGGTTTTATCTCTCAGGAGAGAGGAGGCTGTGCCTTGACTTTGTACAACAGCAAGGAATTAGACAAGGAGAGGGAAGAGCGATGGAGTGGAGAGAGAGGTGGTAGGGCAGCAGGACAAACCACAGAGTTGCAGGGAATGCAATAATTTGGACCCTCAGAAATGCAGCTGTGGGTGGGCAGGGAGGGGCTGCACTCAGCCTGCCCAGCTCTGCCCCACCCAGGGAAGGTGCTGCTCCCTGACCCCCTCTCAGGGTGACCTCACTGTGATGGGCACCATCACCTTCCTCCTCAACCACCGGGGGAAACAGCACTGAGTTTTATCAAGGGGAAAAGGAAAACAGCTGGGATTTGAGAAAACACCACAAGTGGGTTTTTAGGAGTTTACAGACCACTTCCTAGAGGTTCCTTTAGGGATCTAGGGGGCTTAGTACTGCAGACCATGTTTATAGACCCCTCCCACAGATCCTTCAGTGCCCTGGGGGCAGCAATTTGTTGTGGGTGAGGGAGACAGGGAAATGCCTGTGGGGAATGTGGGCTGGTGGATCCTGTCAGTCCTACTTGAAGGTAGTGGCTCGTGTTTTATTTTAATGAATTTACCAGCCTTTTAAAGCTAATTATATTTCTTGCTCTAGTGCTCCAAGAGATTAGAGAACCTCTTCTAATTTCTGACCTAGGTGTAATTCCAGTTGAATCCCCCCAGCAATGCAACCCTGGGGCCCCACAGAACCCACGGGAGCTCTGTGCATGATCTGCAGGGCAGGGTTACTCCCCAGAGCCCCCCAGCCCTCACTGCTGGGCTCCATAGGGGTTATGTGGGTCAAGGCTGTGCTCCCCAGAGCCTCCATCCCTTTGCTGTGGCCTGGCTGCTCTGTACCTGCCCCAAAAATCCCTCCCTGTCCCAAAGTCCCTCAAATTCAGCCATGAATTCACCCTGGGCTTCTCCGTGGTGACTGAAACTGGTGAGTGGATGAGCACGGAGCGGGCGTGATGGATGTGAGCACGCAGCTCAGAACAAATGCACAGCAGCTCCCATTGTTATTTGTTGCTGCCTGATGGCAACAAAACAAATTTTTAAGCAAACTCCAGATACTCAATGGCCCTGTTGTTATCTTTCTTGTCCTGGTGACTTGGACAAATCACTTAAGCTTTGTGCTTTGGTTTATTTTATTTTTTTTTCAGAAACCTTTGTTAGCATCGTGTCCCAGCCTTGTGTCACACAAAGCACAATGTGATTGTTGGTGTCCTCATGCTAAAGACAGAGAGTTTGGGATGTACTGAGCTTTATGGCAACACTATCTAGTTAA
This sequence comes from Euphonia xanthogaster, assembly GCA_034509185.1. NCBI lineage: Eukaryota > Metazoa > Chordata > Aves > Passeriformes > Fringillidae > Euphonia > Euphonia xanthogaster. Next base: position 3,788,680 of record JAYDZK010000070.1, on the reverse strand, counting down.
TCCCTGTTTTGTTGCAACAAGGAAGGCAATGAAGGGTTAATGAACTCTCCCAAGAGAGATTAGTCTGGAATATTTAAGGCTTCTTTAGCCTCAACATTTATTAAAGGCTTTTTTTGTTGTTGTTGTTTTACTGTTGTAATGCTTCATTCAAAGGAATCCCTCCTGGAGAATTCTTTCAATTTGGTCTCCAGCACAGAAACAAACTGGTTTATCTTAGATCTTTTAATATCATACTCAGGGCTTTTAATAAATGTGAGTTTCATCAGTGCCTTTTTTTAAATTTTTTTTTTTAACTGGTGAGATAATTTAATATTAACACATCACACCTTATCACCCAATAGCACTTAGTCCCTGTAATCTTATGACAGACTAATTTCTGTAGCAACATCCCCTGTGTCAAATCCGCTCCATTCCATTACTACCCCGGCTGCTCGTGGAGCCCGGGTTGGTAATGAATATTCTGGCTTCTAAGCTTTTATCTAAGGATTATGAAATGAATTTGGAGTTTAGCTTGAGGGAGTTACAGCTTCATTTTGCCTAGTGGAAGCTCCTTCATATCGTTGGAATAAATCGGGGAGGTTTCCATGCTAAAAATGTAAGATGGAGAATCAAAAATATATATATGCTCAAAATCCCCTGGATGGGCCGGGGTGTTACGTGTGGGATTTGAGAAAAAGGGTTAATTGAAAAGAGAGCTGGGAAGATGGAGAAGCTATGGGGAAGAGGAGAGTGGTGTTGTCTGTCTGTCTGTCCCAGGGCAGTGCTGGGAGGTGGGAGGAGGCAGAGGGGGACCCTCACTCTTCCAGGTGGATCCTCTGCTCACCCCTGAGCCCCATCCCGCTGCACAGTGGGGTGTTGGTGCCTCTCCCCTCCTGCCTTCCTGGCTGTGACACTAACAGCTTTCACTTAATTTAATCTGTGCAGCTCACAAGGCTGAAGATGAGGTGAGCTCATTTGGCATAATTATCAGATGTGTCAGGAATGTGAAATCCCAGGCAGTGCAACTGTCCTGGAGCCATCACACCTCTGACAGCCTGTCTGCTGCTGATGCTGTGAGCATGGCAAATGCACCTGCTTCCTCAAGCAGAAAATAGACTGTTAAAAAAAATGGTAAAGGCTAAACTGCCATGGTGGGGTTTTTTATGTTTAGCATATGCTCTCCATCCCTGCTCTGTTCCTCCTCCGTGTTGCCAGCCTGGCTCTGCTGAGGTGCTGGATGATCAATGCCACCCATGCAGGCCGTGCTGGTGGCAGGCAGGGGAATGGGGACTTGGGGCCAAGGGGCTGCTCTGGGCTCCTGTGTGTCCCTCTGATCCCAGCTCCGATCACATGCCGAGGTGCGGGTGCTCTTCCCGATGTGCAAAACTCTTCCTGGGATGGAGGGAGGCTGGGATAACGTGCTGCAGGTGGGCTGTGCACTCAGCTCAGGGGCTGGGGCACGCCTGACTGTCCCCATCCCCTCCTGCCTGTCCTGAGCAGCCCAGAGCCTGTGGGAAGCTGCAGCCACTGCTCCACAGTCACTGCACAGAGCAGGATGGGGCACAGCCCACGGAGTGGGACAGTACAATGCAGCTGCTGTGAGCAGAGGTGGGTGCCTGTTCCATTCTTCTCGGATTTCTGCCGAGATCATTCCATTACTCATTTGAAAATCCCATTTTTTCCCAGTAATCCCCATCCCTGCTTTCCTGGCACACGCTCTGGGGCACTTGGACAAATCCAAGTCCTGAGTGGAGCAGCTCTAATGGTTTGAGAGGAGCCTTTGACAGCTTTGGAGCAGATTTTCCCAGCCTCTCTGCCAGAGGTGCCACCAGCAAGGAAACCACTGGAGGGCCCTGGGGTGGCTGGGTCAGCCCGGAGCGGGCTCCAGGGATGCGCCCCATGGATCCCAGCCGGGAAGTGGGACGGACCTGGCTCAGCCCTGCCCACCCGCTGCCGCCTCTCCCTTCCTCAATGAGCACCGAGTAATAAACTGGACAAAAAATAATTAATTTGCCATAAATTGGGTATTAGCATATGAATTAGAGTTTAACATATGAAAGGGCTTTTGATTCCACATAAAATTAATACAGAAAATGACCATGACAGAATACCAAATGACACTTCAGGAGTGGTCTCCTCTGAGTCTGGCTGTGGGGAGGGGGCAAGGCTGGCACTGGGGGCATTGTCTCTGACCCTCCAGTATTTGGTGTAGCCCCAAGCCTCAGGGATGCCTCTGCCCTGTTATGCTGGGGCTGAGGAAATTTGTGCAGGTAAAGTCCCCCATTTGTGTTCTGGCATCTCCTTATTTGTTTGGGCAAGTGGTGGTATATTGTTATTTTACTAGTGGTTAACCTGGGTGTTTTTTTCCATTTGAGTTTTAAATATCCTGACCAGGCTGGCTCTCAGCTGTTTTGTTAATATATCCAGGACAGGGAGGATTTAAGACAGAGGTTGAGGCATGTTGAGATATTGTTAAAAATTATCTGAAAGTAAATTTCTATTCAAAAGCAAAAATTTTCCTAAGGCAGAGTTCAGATGCTAAAGACTGGCCATTTATTTTGTGAGGAGGAAAAAAGAAACCAAGTTTTAATTAGAATGAAGGATTTATGAACAAAATTAGCTGTGGTTTGGGGGAACAGCATCTCCGTGAGCTGCCAGTGCTGGTGTTGAGCTGCCATGGCCTCTGTGCATGTTACTGGATCAACCCAACTGCAAACCCAAGGTCTTGGCTTAAATTTCCCTTAAGTGTAAAGTCAACAAATTTCACCATTTTTTTGGAGCAAGAGAATTCAGCTTGTGAAGAGTGACTCACTGAAATGCCATAATGTGTCCCCATGCCTCCAGGCATCACACCCAGTGCAGGAGGTCTAGAAAATACCACTTGGAAAGACTGAAGATTTGACAGAGAATAGGCTTAGATGAAAGGTTAGAAAGAAATTGTTCCCTGTGAGGGTGGGCAGGCCCTGGCACAGGGTGCCCAGAGCAGCTGTGGCTGCCCCTGAATCCCTGGAAGTGTCCAAGGCCAGGCTGGACAGGGCTTGGAGCAACCTGGGCTAGTGGAAGGTGTCTCTGCCCATGGCAGGGGGTTGAAACAAAGTGGTCTTTAAGGTCCCTTCCAACCCCTGCTATTGTATGATTATATGATATTTTATATCTCCAGGGAAACTCTTGCATTTCACAACCCTGCACGGTTCTCTGCCACATTTCCCTTGCAGAGCACTGGGGGTGGCACTGCCCTCAAAGTCCCTGCACACATCAGCCTCTGTCCAGCACTGTCTGGGGGATATTCAAAGCCTTCCATGCTGGCCTGGGTCTGCTCCAGATCATGGGCAGCTACAGAATTACAGAATGCTTTGGGTTCAAAGGGTTTAAATTCTGAAGAACAACCTCATTCCAGCCCCTTGCTGTGGGCAGGGACACCTTCCACCAGACCCAGTTGCTCAGGGCCTGGCTTTGAACACTTCCATGGACGAGGAGCACACACCCTCTCTGGACAATCTGTTCCATTGCTTCATGGCTGTCCCTTTCCTTTGGTTTTGGGTTTTTTTTTCCTTTTTATTCTGTGAACAGATTCCCTGTAGGCTGTGCATGTGCCTGAGACAGTAACATAATTACACCTTCTCAGCTGCTGCCTGTAAATGCTCTTGCCATGAGTGCCAATTAAAATAAATGCAGATTATTGGGAATTTAGAGGATAAACAAATCTCTTTTTGTCTAAATATCAGCCTGGGTTCTGGGGTCATTAGGCTGTTTTGCATTAGTGTCTGCATTCACTCTGGCAGGGAAAGGGCCTCAGCCTTGTTACTGGAGCAAGAAGCTGTCATGGACCAGCGGTTTTTTTGGGATGGGTTCTGCCTACAAGGGAAATTGAGGGAGCACATTGCTGCCCTGAGCAGTGAGCTTTTTTTTGGATGGAGGAGCAGAGGGCTGCCTGCTCTGATGGGCCAGCAAACAAACAAGAATCTGAAGAGCTTGCTCTGAATTCATGGCCAGGCAGAGCAAGCCAGATAGAGACATCCAGCTCTGCCCCGAGGGTTAACTACCTACTGCTGAAATACTAATTGCAGGGAATTGTGTCCATCAATTATGGCAAACAGGGTTTGCTCTCTGGGAGGGTGACAGGAGAGGGAGAGGCAGGGAGAAGCCCTGATCATCTAAAGGAGCTTTTTGCTCATCATCTCACGTGGGAGGGCTCCAGGGAATGGTAATGAGTGGGACATGAGCTTCTCCCACCAGCCTAGAGCTAGCAGGTCCTCAGGAATCCAGAGCACCCCTTTGCTGTTTCATATCCATGGTCCCTAGCTGGCCCTGAGGGCTCGAGGTACCCATGGCCATCACAGGCTGCTTTTCCTGGGAATGCCTGTGATCCCTGTGGAAATCACCCCCACTTGTGTCCCTCAATGGCTTTTTGAGGGTCTGTATTAGCAGTGGAACCATGTCCTGCCAGTGCTGAGGTGGGATCATCCAGCAGGCTGGGTTAAATCTTCCCTTTCCTTCCTCCAGGCAACAATTTTAATTGCAGTACTGTGATAGTACTAATAAAAAGAGGGATTTCACACTCTCTCTGGCTTTAGAAATCTATTGTTCAGCCTGTTTACCTCCCTTTTTGTTCTGAGAAATGCTTAATTGTCTCCTTGGACAAGGCTGTCCTTTAAATGATATTAAATTGGTGGTAATTTATGTAGCTTTTTTTTTTCTTCACACAATAGCAATTTTCTCTTTATAGACATTGCTTTTGGAGCTGTTCAGCTCGGTGCCTCAGCAGTCCTGGAGGGAGCAGGGCAACCCCAGAGCCACAACTCTGTACCCCAAGGTGGCTCTTGGGACCTGATCCCTTTGTTGCTCCCTAGTGCCTTCAGATTCCTGGGAGAACTTCTGGCATTGCCAGTTTGTTTGCAAGGAAGAAGGAGCAGGTATCTCTCCCAGGTTATCTTTTTGTTACCTGCTCGTTCTGTTTTCCTGAGCTCGTAAATTGCCCATGAAGTGCTCTGAGATCATCCTGGTGTCACTTGGTTCAAATGCTGCAGCAACGATTTCTTTCAGACTTTCAAACCATTCCTCTGCTTGACTTATTTAATGGATGTGCTGGGTAAAGGGTAAAAAAAGGTTAAGGACAACTAAAATTTTGTTCAATGAAAAGTTGCACAACTGGGGAAGGTTCTAGAGCACTCATCACATGAGGAGTGCTGAGGGAATTGGGGGGGCTCAGCCTGGAGAAAAGGAGGCTCAGGGGGGACCTCATTGCTCTCTTCAACTCCCTTTCAGGAGGGTGTAGCAGGACCAGGGTCAGTCTCTCCTCTCAGGTAACAAGCAGCAGGGTGAGAGGAAACAGCCTCAGGTTATGCCAGGTGTGATTTAGTTTGGAGATGAGTTAAAATCCCTTCACCAAAAGGGTTGTCAGGAACAGTCTGCCAGGGAAGTGGTGGAGTGGCCACCCCTGGAGGGATGGAAAAGCTGTGTACAAGTGACACTCTCCATGTGCTGTAGGCACCAGCTCATCTTCCATGAGATGATGCTGGTTAAGGGGGAGTGTTCCTATTCCTGCAGTTTCAGCCACTCCTCTGCTTAGACTCCAGGATGAAGCTGCTCTTTCTTTTTTTTTCCTTTTATTTCTTTTCCCCTCCTGTCATTGGAGGCAATTTGAGCAGTGTCACGGGCCTTGTGGCTCTGTCACTTCCAGGTGTGTCACCCACAATGGCATTTCTCTCCAGCCCAGCTCTCCCACGGCTGTGTGACCCCTCCCCTCCCTCCTGCCCCTGCCCTTCTGGGTGGGCAGAAGCTGCCTGGGGCACGGGGCTGCTTTGATCAAAGGCAGCCTTACCCATTCCCGAGACAGGGGCATCCCGGGACATGCAGGAGTGAGGGCAGCACCGGGGCTGCCTCCTGCCCACCCTCCTCCTGCCTTTGGGGACCAGGGGCTGTGCCTGGAGGCACCTGGAGTGCCCCAACCCGCCTGCTAGGTGAGCAGCCTGTCCCCAGCTCGCCAGTCTTCCCTTGCTGTCCCTGCACTCTGCATGAGCCTGGCTGGCAACTCTGTCCCATTTTACCTCAGGGTGCCCCAAGATGTGATTTATTAAAAAAAATATGGATATTGATCTAGTACCGATATCCAGCTGTGACGGACAAGAACTCTCTAACAGTTTAAAGTTAGAAAGTGCGTGTTTATTGTGGGATAGCTCCCAAATACGCACCGTGATTTACAGGTGATTACAGAGCCCTTTTATCTATACAAGTATGGAATACCCAAAATACAAATGCATATTCATTGGTGCCTCCCGTTCCCGATTCCTATGGTAATTAGTTCAAAAGCCATTAAGCATGCGTAGTTTGTCCCTTGAAATGGGTCGGTGGTCCCTTTCATGGGGAGGGGTCCCAAAATGAGGAAGTAAATGAATTCTTCCTCGTTCTGACCTTTCTACCTTTTCAATGCAAATATGACAAGTGAACTCTTGGTAGAACTCCCATTCCCTGTCTTCAACTGGTTCCAGAACAGAGGAGGCCCACAATTGTCTTATGTTCCCAAAAGCTATTTATCAGTTTCTATATTCTTCATTAGAAACCCAGCTAACCAGACATTGTGTTGACATTAGTTAACTACTAACTCTTAACTTCATCAAGGCCTACCCATTTATTTCAATTAACTCCAATAAAGCTTATCTCGAACTAAAATCTTAGCTCCTCTAAAATCTCTGAATTCCTTAAAGTTTATGTCTCGATGTCTCAGGACAAATGTCCAGGGTGACGCTGGCCTCTGCAACACTGTCAGCAGGGGGTTGGTCAGGCTGGCAGCCAGGAGCACGCTGGGCTGGAGGAGGCTCCTGAGAAATCCAATTAATCCTCCTGTCGCCGCTGCCAGCAGAGCCCAAGCGCCTGTGCCAGCTGTGCCACTCCAGCACATCTACACGATGGACAGAACCTCGCTGGGAATGGGATGCAAAACTCATTGCTGCTGGGACAGGACTCCTCTGGCACGGCTGAGGTGACCGATGGCTCTTTTGGGTGCCTGGTAGCCTGGGTGGCCGGCGGGGAGTGTGACAGGGAAGGGAGGGCAGGATCACAACGCTGCCCGCAGCAGCATCCGCTCAGCCCCTGACCTTTTGTACAGCTCATTAACAACACACTGAAGAGAAGGAGGGCAGAGCCATTACAGAGCAATTTATATGTAAATGCGCAAAGTACCAAAAAAGAGCAACCCCGCCGGCATCCATTAGAAAAAAAAGTTATTGAATTTTCTTTTGTATGTGTCTGGGTTTGTTGGGAAGTTTTTGTTTTTCATTTTGGCAAGATAGAGTACACTGTCAAACCTCCCATTTGGCTTCTTGATTCTCCGGTTGCATCCTTGCTGCATCCAGACAGAGGCTGGGGCTGGGTTTTCACCTGGCTGGGGGATGAGAGAGGGAGGCTTTGGCCTCTAGGTCCCCCATAACCTCTGGAAACTGTCATTCCATCTCTGCTGCCCACCTGGGACACCCAGACAAGTCCCCAGTGAGTGGCTGTGTTGATCCCACAGGAATGTGGGCGACAAAGGTCTTCCCATAGCCTACACCAAGGGCCTCACTTCCCCTTGGGAGTCCAGAAACTTTGTCCCAGAGGCATTTCCAAGAAAAGTGAGTTTACCTTTAGCTAAACTCTGCATTCTCTCTGCTGTGAGGTTTCAGCTCTCAGCTAAGGGCTGCTGCTGCCAGCAGCAATAGAGACAAGGTAAAACACATGTATAAATTCTTAATCAAACCATGATCTGTAATGGCCCCGAGTGGTACAGCTGGTGCTGCTGGAAAGCGTGTGCAGCTGTCTCTGCACATCTGAAGAACGAGCTAATGCTCCCCTCCTGGAGCTGTGCTGGCTCTTGTCAAGCTGAGACCATACACAGACGAGTTTGGGGGGTCCCTGGATCCAGCTGAAGGGTTGGGAAGGGCCCTGTGTTGTGAGCCTGGATGTAGTTCAATTTGAGACAGAAAAGAATCAGCAAAGACCATTTCTGGGCTCGAATGCAAAGTGGAAGACCTGCCTGCAGTGAAAGTGCCCCCAGTGATCATGTCAGAATTCCAGACCCTTCTCCCAGCATCCCCCCATCCTGGCTCCTTCATAAAGCTGCCTGAGTCTGTGAAACCCTCCCTGACTCAGCTCTGCACCCTCAGCAGCCACCAGAGAGGGTTTCATGATGTGTGACCCTGCAGTGGAGGCACAGGGAGGTTGCTCATGCCCCTCCCAGCCCATCCCCAGTGCAATACCTGGATTTTGGGAGCTTCCAGCTGGCTGCTGCTGTGTTTGTAGGGTAACCACACTACCCCATGCTTAGCATTATGCAAATGGATGTAAATACCAGACCCACCCCACTGATATAATGCTGGTGTTGGTGGCTTTGCTGGGTATGAGCTCCTACACATTTCTCTCCTGCCTCTCACAACATCTGAAGATTTCCAAGGCACAAAAAAATTTCAGGGTTTCTTTCTGCAGCTGTTCAAGGGAAAGCTGTTGAGATGGGAGAGAGGGAAAAATGGAGAATAAGCAATGTTACAGCATCACTATCAAATATGTAGGAGCCCATGTCCTGGCAGAGATGTGTTCATTACCTCACAAACCCAAGAGCTCACTCTGGCGTGCTTGTGCCCATGGCCAGACACCCAAAGCAGGTGCAGTGACAAAATCCATCCTTGGCCTTACCCCTTTCCTCTGCTCCAAATGCCAATTTGCAGGGTTTTTAATATCAGTGTTAGGATTAATCCTCGGCCCTGCAGTGAGGCAAAGAAATATAATCCCTTTCTCCTGTGCACACACAAGGGGCTGAGCTGTTGGCAGCTGCTGCAGAGGATGGGTTTGCAATGAGGATCTCAGCACTGTGGGGTTTGTTTGCTGCAGCTGCCTGGCCAGCCTGGGCCAAGCTTTTGGCTGTGTGTGCTGCGGTGGTGTTATGGTGACCTGCAGCATCACCGCCAGCCAACCATCACCACGGCCCTGGGGCTCTGGTCTAGAGCTCCTTCTCTGACCCCAGTGTGCTGAGAGCTACAGCAAAGTAGAACCACTGGCAGGAGCTTCAATTTGCAACTCCATCTGCTGGGAAAGTGATGATGAGCAAGTTAAAAAAAGGTTCAGAGTTCCTGTCCAGGTGTGCAGAGATGGATGGTCTCACTGGAGCTGGACAGGGGCTGCCACTGCCCCAGTGTGAGCAGTGCCCAGATCTGGTGTGTTAATGAGTGATTTAATGAGGAACCACCTCAGCTGGAAGCTGTTGGTTGCCTGAAGGGACAGAAAGCCTCACCCTGCTTGCATCAGGCATTTTGCTGCTTCCTCCTGTGCTTTGGTACTTCCACTTGGGAGTGGAGGGATTCATGCCAGCCCCAGCAGGAATTGCTTTAGATTCTTGCCTACCCTTTTGCTTATCCAAAGGGAGTAACTGGGTGGGCGGGGGCCTAAATCAGTGAGTTCATAATTGCACTAAAGGAGAAAAAGACCCAGCTTCCCAGTGACATGGGCAGCCTATTCTCTGTGTGCCTGTGTTTATCCTCAGAAACTGGCTGAAAAAAAAATCACCAGAGCTCAAAGAATCCATGCTAGCAAGGACGCTCAGGGTAAAAGACTAAGATAAGGGTAAAAGACTAAAATAATGCTATTTAATCATGCCATACAAGAAGCTGATAAAGGATAACATAACACAGGTCTGATGTGGGGAATTAGTATCTGAATGTCAGCCTCCACTTTTATTGTATCCCTAATACATCTTCATTGAAGCAATATAAATATGATTAGAAAATTTCATCTTAATCTTGAGGAGATAAAAATAATGCCTGCAGGCACAATGGTGCTCTTGCTGTTTCTCCTGTTGCTCCATGGGAAGCACTGCCTCATCCCTGCTGGGCACGTGCTTCCTGTCCCTGTAACTTCCACTGTGCTCAGGCAGAGTTCAGTTCAGCCCAGCTGCGTGGAGCATTCATTTAATCCCAGTCCCTGCTCCTGTTGGCTCTGGAGGTGTGTGGTGACCTCCTGCTGCACTGTCCCCTCCTTCATCCCTGCTGGGAGAGCTGAGCAGGATCCCAGTGCCCACCCAGTCCCAGAAGGGAGAGGAGAAGCTCCCAGCATGAACTTCTCTCTGCTCATTTGCTGAAGATCCGAAGTAGGACGTGTCCCCTGCTTGCTATCTCCTGGGGCATAACAATTAATCAGTCCTGGCTGTTATCTACCTGGGAATTAGCTCATTTCCTGAGGATTAACCTAATTGTCTAATTATTCATGATATTGTCTATCCTCTGCTCCTCGCTCACTGTTTGGTTGTTTTATTTGTAAAATATCATTAGCCTCTTATTTGAAGGCATTAAAGAGATTTACTCTGTGGTTTTATTTTTTAATGTGGTTTTATTTTTTAATATCTTTTTCTCTAAAAAGTCCTTCCTGATCCAAACCTTTCCTGACAGAAAGGACTGGGAGCTTTGGCTCTTCTGGTGGGTCATCTCCCCTGTGCCTGCATGAGAGACCCCTAATCCAATTTTGTCCCTGTGTTCACCTTGCCTGACTTCTGAGACAAGGTCACACCACAGAAAGGATGTGACTCTAGAGAGGCTGCTCTATGAGAGAACTCCTTGAGAGGAGTTTTAGGCCTAGGTGTTTTTCTCCATCAATGAGTATTTAGCTGTTTGAGTTTGTCCCTACCTCTAAAAAACCATCTGCTCCTGACTCTGGGAAGTGGTTGTGTCAACACCCTAGTCTTCGTTCACAGGGCACATGCTTGTCACCCTCACAAAAGCCCTAAAGCAAAAAGAAATCACCTCTGGAGCAGTCTTTTGTGACTTTTGGTGAAGTTTGCAAATGCAGAAATGGATTCTCCTTCCCCTTTTCCATCTGCCTTTGCAGAAGGACTTAGATGATCTTTTAAAGTCAGGGACAAATTGCTGAGGCTTCTGCTGAGGCTTCTCAGCTAGTGTAAGCTTCAACCAGTCGGGTCCAGTTAGATCTTACCAGCTGGTGCAAGCTCCACTTGGTTTTTCCATCCTACAGAAATGTGCAGGGAGCCAGTCTAAAGTTTGGATTGGGGCTGAAACAGCCTTGGATGTGTCCAAAGTAAAAATAAGTTAAAATATGCTTTCCTTGGTGAAAAAGGAGTACTTGCTCTTTCCTTTCCACTTTGGTAATAGAGCAGGAGCCAGTGTCAGGGGGACAGTCTGGCAAAGCTCTGCTGTCACTCGGGCAGAAAGCAGCTGAATCCCTGCAGATAATAATTCTCTATTGATATTTGCCTTGTTTTTACAATCATTAGAGAATTTTCACTCAGCAGAACGAGAAAAATCTTCTGATCCCCCAGAGGGTTCTCATGTTCTCTCGAGGAAATACCAACAAATGAACAAAAAAACAAAGCAGAAAAATCAAACCTATGTGTAAACCATAAATAATGGGGGAGAGCTGGCTGAGAGCACAGTGCTTTGATGTTCAAATGCATCAGTTACATGATTTGGTTCTTTTCCTCAGAATTTTCCTGTACTTTCCTAACTTCTCATGAGCAGATTTTCAGTACCAGGCATTGCTCCTCCACAGTCCAGCAGCATTTCCAGCCCTGCACAGAGGAGCATGAGCTGGGCTGGGCACAGGTGGGTTTGTTGCTTGGCTGGGTGTTGTGTCAGAGGCTTTTGGGGATCATTTCTCTGGGAAAAGTCTGTCTGATAAGGTCTTATCTGTGTTTTGAGGAATTCCCAAAATGCATGAGTGTGTTTGTGCGTTGACTCACCATGTGTGTCCCTGCCTGGCTTGGGGCTCAGGGTGGGTGGAGGCTGAGTTTGTGCCCATGCTGTGGCTGTCCCTGAGGCTTTTTGTGGCCTGGAGGTGACTCTGAAGAGCTCCCTGTGGCACAGGGAAGGGCTGTGTGTGTACATAGAATCAGAGAATAGTTTGGCTTGCAAGGCACTTCAAAATTCATCTCGTTCTACCCCCTGCCATAAGCAGGGATGCCACCACTATCCCAGGGTGCTCCAAGCCCTGTCCACCCTGACCTTCAACACTTCCAGGGATCCAGGGACATCCACAGCTTCTCTGGGCACCCTGTGCCAGGGTCTCACAGCCCTCTACATGTGTGTGCAGGAGTGGGGTGAAGGAGGTCTCAGGAAGGATCCAGCCAGTTCCTCCTCAGGGAAGCTGGATCAGGTAGCCCTGGCTGGCAGGAATCTGTCCCTGCTGTATAAGGGAGTTGACAAATTTGGTAAGTGCCAGCCAGAACCCTTATGTGGGCTCTCCATCTCTCACTGGCTAAAGGAGGAGCATCCATGGCTCCCAGTTTTGTGTTTGCCATGCCCTCAACACTGCACTGACTGCCAGCACACTGTGTGCACAGCACATTAAATCCAGGAAACACAACCCTCTGCAGCCCAAAGTTATTTGTTAAAGGCTGCTGGGAGCTGTTATTCTAGTTTGTGTCTCTTTTTAGGGTTTCTCTGTCTGTCCCTGTGTGGGAGCTGGGGGCACTGGGGGCTCAGGTTCCCTGCTGGGTGTGTGCTGGTACCCACATCCATGAAGCACTACAAAACCAGCTGGAGCCACTGTGGGCATCCGGAAAGAAGGGGGCCACTCTGGTTTAATAATAACTTGGTCTCCCTGGAGATCATCACATGCAGACAAGATTCAGCAGAGGCTCATAAGGCACCCTAGAAATCCTCCTAGTTTTCCATCTTGGCATACCCCCGGTCCCAGGCAGGGCAGGCTGTGCAGTTATAGGTGGTTCCTTCCTTCCTAGAAAAGCAGAGGCTTTATCCAGGCCTCGTCCTGTCTCATTCCCTGGGTCAGGGCTGAGGGCTCATGTTCACATTCATCACCTCTCATTTATTCCCATGCCATGGATGAAGTGCTCTTTGGAGAGGTGCTGTGCCTTAGAGAGGGCTCACTTGGACAGGATCAGTGCTGTCACCATTACCTGCATCATCCCAGAGCTTCCAGCTCACCCCACTCCTGTGGTGCTGTGTCTTGTGGATGTGAATTTCTTTGGGATCAAGGAGGAAGCTCAGTGTGAAGGTGTCTGTCCCAGCTGAGCACACGTGATGCCCATGTGAGGCTGTGCTTCACTGAGCTGCTGCAGGAACTGCACCAGCCACCCCAAAAGACCTTCCCTGACAAGCCTCACTCTCCCCAGGAGCTGTCTTGTGGCCAAATGAAAACTTGAATATTTTCTGTAAAGAGTGAGGGCTCTAAAAGGTTGGCCATCCTTGGGCTTTGCCATCAATAAAGCTTAATTTGGGGACAGTGATTATCTGTCAGAGCAAAGGTCTGTCTGCCCCAGCACCCTCATCTCCAAAAGCAGCCAAGGGAAGGGGGAGCACTCAGGGTAAGCAGCAGCTGCACCTCCCCAGCCCACAGGAGCTCTCCCTGCCTGCAGCTCAGGCACTTTCTTGAGGGGCTGTGGTTAATAATGTTGATAGACATTTTTCCCCATTAATTTGTCTAATTGCTTTTTGCATTTCTGGATATCCATTAGCTGGTCTCAGCCAAAGAAAGGTTAATGAATTAGAGCCCTTAAAAGCACCCAAAGGATTTTAACAGAAACAATTCTCCAAGAACAAATCCTCATGTTCTCACACTGTTGCTAAGAGCTGCAGAATCATTGTGAGGCTGCTTGGTGTAAGTATGGGAACCACAGCCCTATCTTACCCATTTCCCAGCCCAGAGAAATTGGGGTGGTTTATCTGGCTCTGCCTGAAACCTGCCATTCTCATTGCTGTTGTGTTCTGGGAGGATTTTTAAAAACTATTTTATTTATTATTTTTATAGTTTAACATTATTTTAATGTTATTTATTCATTCATTCATTTTCTGTTAGAGGAGGAGGAAGAGTTTGGGGTTTTTTTTGTTGCAAATGTACAGCCTGAAAAAACAACAGCTGCTTAATATGGATTAGTTTCATGGGACCCAGAAAGTGAAGGAGAGAAGAAATAGAAAGGAATTAAATTTGGCACAAGTGGAAATGATCAGCATGAGGACAAACCTGCTGAAGGAGATGGGTCCAGAGGAGGGAGGTTGCAGCAATACGTGGTTTCAGTTGAAAGAGGGGTTTCAATCAGGATTTATGGCCATGGTGAAGGGTGGAGGGGGGTCTCACTCTGCTCCCCCCATGCTGGACTAGCAGCACTGGCCACACTGAGGCACACTGGTGGCTCTGGGTTGACAGCAGTGGCTGAGGAGCAGCAGAGCCATGTGCTCCTACCCAGGCAGGACTCTGGGGACAGCTGCTCTTTCAGGGAATGCACTGATAATTACTCAGCCTGGGGTTTTGTGGTGTAATTAGTGAGAGGAGGGTGCAATTAACCACAGGGATCAAGCACAGGGGATCTCAAAGTGTAAGAGGAGCTCAGTGTTGACCTGGAGCCTCCCATGGTGGTGGCTCTGGCAGCCTGGCCAAGCCCCAGGACTGTGAAGGAGAACTTCCCTAGAGGTCTGCACTCCTTTCCAAGCTCTGACACCCTGACCAGCCTTACCTGGGACCAGGTGAGCCACCCACCTTCAGCCCTTAGTCAGGTGATATACTTAAGCTCAGTTTTCTCCTTTCTCTTGGTTAGGCTACGTGGGTGCCTTACCTGGCCTTGCTCCTTGGCTCTGACTTCAGGGCTGCCCCCCAAAATTGGCTCTCCCTGCCCTGGGACTGAGGTCTTGGCTCATCTTCCTTGGCAGAGCAGCTTCTTCTTGCTGATTCTTGACACTTTATCTGCAGGTAGGTCAGCTTTTGTATAATTTTATTTGTGCTTAATGCTTTTCATTAATGGAAGAGCTGATCTCATTTCTCCCTGAAATGGTCCTATTTGCAGCATGGATAGATGAGCAGTGAAATGTCAGTGCAGGACTTGAGGAGGGAGAATGTGTTGGGGTTTTATGCAGGAGGAAGGGATTGTTGCAAGGTCCATGTGCTCATGCCACAACCCTGGAAACTGCCAGTGCCCTCAGGAGGATTTCCAGGTGAGCAAAACTTGCTGGTGCTGTGCAGACCACTCTCTGCGGGGGCTGGAAATTGTCCAGAGTAAAGAAATGCTTTCAACTCAGTTCTCCCCCCTACCCTTTCTGCTGTTCCCAGCCCCTGAAGGCTGAGGGGTTGGTTGTGCCAGGCTGCTGCAAGATTTAGGACCTGATTTTCAGATCTCAGAGCAAGATCTCACTGTGCTCCCAGCTGCTGGCAGGGTTTTAAGCAGGAGAGGCTGCCTGTGATATGTTCTGCTTCACAGCTACTGATGGGGCATGGAGGGGTGCAAGAAGTGAGGAAGCATGGAGTGCAAAACTAAGGGTGAAAGGAGGGGAGGGCAGAAGTGCTGGGAGCAGCTGGCAGTGGATTGTAATAAGATGACAAGAAGCTCCAAGACTTCAGCAGCTGCTTGGTACAGCCAGTAACCCAACACATTTAATGAGATGCTGCCTGCTGGGAAGCGAAAGGGTTGGTTTCTATAAATAATTATTATAATAATATGCAGAAGTCTGATCTGCAGGGGCCTCCAGTCCCCCACAGCTCTCACCTGGAACCTGGCAGCACTTTATGTGAACTCCAGGGTGAGAGCAAGAGGCTCAGGCTGTGGGGGAATGGCTCTGGGCCACAAGCACTATCATTGGGAGCATTGGGCCACAGGCCCCTGAACACCAATGCTGGAACTTATCCCTGGGAAACAAAACTCACCATCCCAGATTCCTGATGCCAGTTTGCAGGAGGCACTTGGCACTCTCAAACCAGCCCCAGTTGACAGAGGTGCCAGCTTGGGTCTGGGAGGCATCCTGATTTGTGTTCCCCTTGGGATGCCTTTCACAGCTGCAGTGTGCCTGCAGCTCTGGGCTTTGTGATTTTCAAAACCATAACCCTAGTTGTAACCCTAACTTTAATTCTAGGCAGTAA